>JAPKLW010000333.1:295576-323553 GCA_026898455.1 Plectranthus barbatus | reverse complement strand
TGCTCGATTATTAACTAAAAACTTAAGTAAATGCAATAAAACAATAAAAAAACGACGTGATAAGTGAGGCAAAATACGAGCTTATCAGTCTCCCCTTGAATGGGAGAGATATTTCTCGATTAATATTAATCAGATTATAGCGATAAAAATGCTGAGCACACTAGAATATGTGAATTCAGCTAAGTATCAAGGTAAGAGACAATGAGTTGTTGTCTTCAAACCAACAGTTTTAGACCTTTCATTATATGTGTTCGTTACAAGTACATGAAAAGTTAAAAACTACGGTAAAAAAAGATACAAAACAATTCAAAGGTTACTCTGCTACGCTTGAGATTTGTCCTTATCCTTCTCCTTCTCTGGTTTGCTTCATGCTCTCCAACTGCAATCTCATATGCTCATCTCGCCTCTCCAACAACTGCAACTGCAGCTTCACTTGTTCATCTCTCCTTTCTTCCCCCTTTTTGACAAAATAAAAAATTGAGACCATGGATAACTGGATTTACTGATTCATTTCTTGTCTCACAACATCAAGGGTTAGAGAAGGTGCTGCCACAGAGATGGGATTGGGAGACATAGTTTCTTCAGAAGCAACGAGTGCTCTTGAGTCTCCGTCAGTTTGGCTCTGAGATGTAGCAGTATACAACCCTAGTTGTTGATGGGCAGTTTGGGCTGCTTCCTCTTCCTCTTTTTGTTTGGCTGTTGCTGCTCTGCCTTATTTCTTGCCTTCTCAGTAGTGGCCTCGTCTTTTCTTCTTTTTGCTTCAGCATCTGCCGCTGCTTCCTCTTTCTTTTTCCGTTCAGCTGCTACTGCTGCTTCTTCTTGTGTTTGTTATCTCAGCTGCTGCTGCTGCTGCTTCAGCTTCTTGCTTTCTTTTCAGCTCAACAGCTTCTTTTCTCTTTCGCTCAGCTTTCTGATCCAATCTTTGCAATTTCGCTTCCTCTTTTTGTGCTCGTAGACCTTTCTTCTCAGAATATGTTTTCACATATTGACTATGGTGTAGGAATTTGAGTTGCAGAAAGAAATTGGACAGTGCTCACTTGCAGACAAGCTCCAGTGCTCTCTTAGTAGTTGTTGCAAGTGTTATTGCGTGAGAAAGTTGGATCGCCTGAGCTAAGGCTTCTTCATCTTCTTTCCTTAGCCTCTCGTCCTTTTCTCTTCTCAATCTCTCAATCTCTCAAGCTCTTTTGCTTTTGCTTCTTCAAGCTCCAAGATGTTCTCCTGTAACTCTTCGACTTTTGCATTTAGTTTCAGTTGAAGAACCTGCAACTTTAGAAGAGCAACATGATTTTCATCAATCATGCGCAGAATGTATTCCATAAAAGTTTCTTCGCGTTCTGCTGTGGCAGTTTCTGGAAGTCGCAGTGCTTCAGCAATAGTTTCTTCTAGTGGTTGTTGCGTGACAGTTTCTTGCATTTGCAGTTCTTGCGCGATAGTTTCTTTGATTGGCAGTTCTGGCACTGTTGTCGCTGTCTCCAAGATAGGTTTGGAAATCTACTTGCCTTTTTATACTCGAGTATTGAGAGCATGGTCATCTGAGATGTTGGAGGATTTTGATGGGGTGACAGGTTCTCGAAGAGGAGAATCTCGCCTTGGATTTTCACTCTCCTTTGAGTTTGTTGGGTCTCGAATATCCCAGATGTTCACCTGCTATTCCTCAACAGTCTGCTTGCCCTTTTTGTGCCTGCTCGACTCTTCCTCTGAGATGTTATCAAGCACCAACTTCCTTTTCTTCTTCTTCTTCTTTGCATGTTCTTCTCGGGTTTTTATTAGAGACCCTTTCTTCTTGCCTGGAACTGATGAAGCAGTTCCCTCGTGTGTCTTCTTTCCTTTGGTGGGTGACGAACTGGACACTTCATCAACGTCTACCACCATGTGATCAACACCATCCCTCTTGGGATTGTCATCACCGTCATCATCGTTGTTTCCACCTTCTGTGAAGTGGTATACTGGATTTCTTTGGGGGATAAAGTCTGTTGGCAATAGATCTTCCCCTTCATCACGAAGACTTATCAGTTTCTCAATGAGATAACTGACTTTCTAGCCGAATCCAACACCGGACTTGAATTTCTGGGTTTCTCTGATGCTTTTGTTCTTTTTGGCATTCTCCAGCAAATACCAGAAAATATATTCTGCCCAATTTCCTCCAGGGCAGTCATCAAGAACCATCATCAGGGCATATTTGGGATGGCTTAACTTAGAAAAAGGATCCAACACCAAAATAGAATATCCTCAGTGCGATCTCACTGAGTGTCTTATAGAATGGGTTCAATTCAGATACCTTGGTAGCAGCTCTGAATTTTTCTTTAATCTCAGACTTCTTCCACTTAACCCAATGAGTCTTCATTGCCTCCTTGTCATCATGGAGATAACTGGTGATGTGCTTCCCAATATTGGGTAGATGAAGAAACTCGGTGATGAGATCAGGATCTACTTTAATTTCTCTCTTGTCTACTTTTGTCTTGAAGAACCATTCATCTTTGTCAATGTTTGCGTTTTCGTAGAACTCGGCTACGTGATAGGGTTTTGACCGTCTTGGAGTTGCTGTAAAAAACTACGTCAACTTCTCTGCTATGAGCTTCTTGGAAATCTCTGTAGCAATCGCCTCGTCTGAAGATATTGATGTGAAATCTTTCCAATTTAAAATTTTCTCTTTCACAACCTGGGACACCCGAATCTGCTTGTTGGTGAGACTATGAGAGTCGGCATCGTCTCTCGCGATTTGGGCTTGATCCGCATGCATGGTCTCCTCTGTAAATTGCTCAGGGTTTTTTGAGGTACTGGTGCCTTCGAATTGATTCTTCCTTCTTGGCATGATTATAGATACAATGCGAGTGATTTTGAAGGCTTTGGGTTGAAGGCTGAAGAAAATGTGTTGCAGAGAGTAGAGAGTATGAGTGAAAGTGTCGAAGACAGAGACACAAAAGGTTTAAGAGGTTTTTGTTGATCGATTATCAAACAAAATCCTCGGCTGAAAATAAAACCCCTTTTTGTGTTGAACGGCTGAGATAGATGCTGACGTATGCGGCTGTTCACATCTCTGGCATGTCGTTCAGGAGTGCGTAGGAAGATCGACGTGGCTCCGTGTAATATGACGTTGAGCTGTTCGTATTTAATGCGACGTGTAGCCGAAGACTTCGTCGAATTTGAAAATTCGCGCCTTGATTAAGGAATTTCACTTAATCCCATGTCTTCGTAAAACTGTTTGAGACAGTTCATAACTGTGCTTATCGAAAACTTGAGCAGCTGTGTCACCCTTAGTTGATAGTTAGAAGTTGTCCTTTTCTTCGATAGTTAAAAATTGAGACCTTGATAGTTTCTTTGCGCAGTTTTATAGACACTCAGTTCCTGAACTCCGTCCTTAGACTTTAATGTGAAGTCTGGGAAACCGTACGATTTTGGTTTGACGCTTCACTGTCTCTAAACTCTTAGCCTTCTGACCTATTGGCCACATGTCCATTCAGGATGGCTCGATGCAGTTGTTGGGCATTGAATGCTGACTCATCGGCTTCTGACTCTGAACTGTGGAGAGTCATGTCCTGCATTTAAGTGATTTGCCACCCTTTCGATCGACGCACAAAAGTTGCCTATAAATACCCTTTTTACGAGGTAGGGAATGCACATGATTCATCCTCTTTCAGAAATCCATAAAACATCAGATCGTCCAAAAATATGTCTTCCTCATCTTCTTCTTCTTCTCCTTTCAATATTTCGAGAGAAATGAGGAAGATCTCTATCCAGAGGAACAAGATTCTGGATGAGAAAAGGCTTTATGCGCAGGACTGGAGAATTCCAGAAGTTAACAAATTGGTGATGGGAAACTTCATGACGAACGATCTTGAGAGCTTCGTGACCATAACGCCTAACTCCTTCTATACAAATTTGCTCAAGTTGGTTACCTACAATGCCACTGTCTCCGATGAGGAGATCTACTGCAACGTCAATAAGGAGGAATTCTTCTGGTCAACTGATTATTTTTCGGAAGAATTCGGGCTTCCTTACAGTGGAACACCAATTCTGCAGTATCGATGGGAGGAGACGACACCAGAATGGTCAGTTTGGCAGGATTGGAGAGTGTGGGACATTGACTTCCTTCCAACTGTGTCAAGTGGGTTCCTCAAGCTGCGCTACAGGGTGTCCTACGACATTATTAACCAGATGGTGGTTTGCAATTCCCCTGATGAAACTGACTTTACGGCGTCTGTATGGAAGGCAATGATGGCGTTCGAGGACCAAGCTGGGGTGGACTGGGCAGGATTCATCTTCGATCGCCTGAAGAGCGCCTTGCAGAAACTGCCTGAAGTCACTGTCCCCAACGACATGCAGCTGAGCTGGATCCTTGAGAAGCGGATCCCATACTTCAAGGAAGAACCGTCGAATCTGGTTGGATCTAACTACTATCCCTCCAGATGGATGCCTACCCGCTCACTGCCTCCAAGATAAACTTTTATGAATTGTATAACCTCCCTTTTTATTTGCTTAGACATTATATCACCTCCCTTCTTAATGAATGAATGGGTCGTTTTCCCTTTGACTTCAATATTGAGCAAACTGTTCTCCAAATAATGTAACTAACTTAACTAATAAGCCAATCAGCTTTACACGCTCAGTTCAATAGTTTTGCACTGATCAGTTCTCATCTCTTCCCTTCGAGATTTCATCAAACTCCAGAAGACCTAGTTTGATGCACAGCTCTTTGAAACGAGCCTCTGGTAGCAGTTTAGTGAAAATATCCACAAGCTGGTCCTCCGTCCTTATATATTCCACCGAGACATCTTCTTTCTCAATGTGATCTCGAATGAAATGATGAGGAACATCAATATGCTTTGTCCTGGAGTGTAGAACTGGATTCTTCGATATACAAACAGCACTGTTGTTGACGCAGTAAATAGGTACACATCCAGTTTCTATCCCATAATCCTTAAGCTGCTTCTTTATCCAAAGCACTTGAGTACAGCAGCTGGCAGCTGCTACATGTTCAACCTTGGTGGTTGACGTGGCCACCGAATGTTGCTTCTTGCTAAACTAGCTGATCAGTTTGTGACCTAAAAACTGACAGGTTACACTTGTGCTCTTTCGATCAATTTTGAAGCCTCCAAAATCTGAATTCGAGAATCCATTCAGCATGATTCCATCAGTTTTGGGATACCAAATACCTAAAGACTCAGTCTTCTTGAGGTATCTTACGATCCTCTTAGCTGCTTCCATGTGGGACTTCTTAGGATTCGCATCAAATCTTGCGCACACTCCCATAGCATAAGATATATCGGGTTTGCTGGTAGTCAGATACAGTAGTGACCCAATAATCCCTCGATAAGCAGTTGGATCGATAGGTTCTCCTTCTTCATCAAGAGTGATTTGAGAACTGGTGCTCATAGGAATCCTCAAGGACTTCGTCTTCTCTAGACAGAATTTGTTGATGAAGTCTTGAGTATACTTCTTTTGACTTAAGAAGATCCCTTCATCTGACTGATCAACTTGCAAACCCCAAGAAAGTATGTCATCTTGCCCATCATACTCATTTGAAATTTATTTTGCATCAGCTGGGCAAACTTTTCACATAGCTTGGTGTTTTTGCTTCCGAAGATAATGTCGTCTACATAGATTTGAACAAGCAAGATGTCCTCTCCATCCTTTATTTTGAATAGGGTTCGATCGATTGCACCCTTTTCAAATCCATTCTTAAGCAGAAACTGGGAGAGAGTTTCTTACCATGCTCTAGGTGTTTGCTAAAATCCATACAAGGCTTTCCTTAGCTTGTAGACTTGGTTTCCTTGCTCGAAACCTGGGGGTTTGTTCGACGTAGACCTCTTCCTTTAATTCTCCATTAAGGAAGGCACTCTTCACATTCATTTGAAGGACTATGAAGTTGTGATAAGCTGCATACGCCAGGAACAAACGAATAGCTTCCAGTCTGGTAACTGGTGCGAACGTCTCATCGAAGTCTATCCCTTCGCATTGTGGGTACCCCTTGGCAACCAATCTTGCTTTGTTTAGAACTATGGTACCGGTCTCGTCCCTTTGTTCTTGAAGACCCATTTGGTACCGATCACAGATTGATGTGTAGGTCTATTCACTAGATACCACACATTGTTGCGAGTGAACTCTCCTAGTTCCTCCCGCATCACATTAACCCAATCCGTTGATTGAAGAGCTTCAGCAATCTTCACAGGTTCGATTTGAGATATGAAGCAAGACATCAATGCAGTGCCTTGTCTGGTTCGAACAGAATTTCCAATATCATCCAGGATGGCTTCAATGGGATGATCTCTTAGCCAACTAGGCTTCTTCATAGTTACGAATTCATTGGGAGCAACTGGAGTCTTAGAAACTGTTGGATGTTCCTGATGAGATGGTTCGTCTCCAAGTTCTGGAATTGTTTCACCTCCTAGTTCCGGAACTGTTACATTTCCTAGTTCTGGAACATGTTCACCTCCTAGTTCTGGAACTGGATTCTGAGCAGCACCTGGATTTTGAACTGCAACTGGCTCATCAGTTGGAGTTGCTTCCTCAACGGCCTCAAGGTTGACTTCCTTAATATCAGGTTGCTCTGCTTCCAAAACTGTTGCGTTGGCTTCAGGGGGCTTCTCTTCATCTTGATCTTCTATATTAATGAACTTTAAGGCCTCAACAATGACGTTAGCATCATTGGCTCTCTCGACTGTTTGGGGTTCAGCCGAGGCAACTGGAGTCTCAGGATCATCATTCATAGATCTAGTCAGAGGAACTGTTTGATTTTGATCAAGATCAGTTTTAGGTTCCTCATTGACATCCTGGATCTCATGATTTTCCAGACCAGTTCCTGAAGTGTCCTGCGCACTAGAGTAGCTTCATAAAAAACAACATGACATGTTATTTTCACAAGCTGGGTTGTCTTATTGAATACCATATATCCCTTTTATAAAGGATGTCCATAACCAAGGAATGCACCTTCACCAACCTTAGGGCTGAAGGCATTCAATTTGGACTTCCCATTGTTGTGAATATAACATGGAGAACTGAAAGTACAAAGATGAGCTATAGAAGGCTTATGACCATTGTAGATTTCATAGGGAGTCTTGTGCAGCCGCGTGTTGAATGCACTTCGATTCTGCGTGTAGCAAGCTGTCATCAAGGCTTCTCCCCTAAATCTTTTTCCAAGGTCGGTCTCGGCCAGCATGGCCCTCACTGCTTCTTTGAGTGTTCTATTCATCCATTCAACAAGGCCATTTTGTTGAGGAGTTCTTGGAGTTAACTTTTCATGCCCGATTCCGATTTCAGCGCAGAAATCCATGAGGGGTCCATTGCAAAACTCTGTTCCATTATCGGACCTTATCCTCTTAACTGCCACCCCTTTTTCATTCTGAAAACGAGTAATCAGTTCTGGCAGCTGAATCTTGACTTCATCTTTGGACTTGAGCAGCACCACCCACTTATATCTTGAGTAGTCATCAACAACTACTAATGTATACTTTCTTCCTCCAATTGTGGGCGGAGTAACTGGACCAAACAAATCCATGTGGAGCAGTTCCAAGATCCGGTCCGTGCTTGCTGTAACTGGCCTATTCTTGAACGAGGCTCTTGTCTGTTTCCCGAGCTGGCAAGCTTTACAGACTCCTTCCTTTTGGAATTTCTTCTGTGGCAGTCCTTCAACTAGATTATGCTTTGCTAGATTTCTGATTGAGTTGAAGTTCAGGTGACTTAATCTTTTGTGCCACAACCAGTTTACTCCATCTGAGGAACTGTTCGCCAGGAGGCTGGTTCCTTCTTCTCCACTGGACCAGTCTACAACGTAAAGACCTCCTCTTTTGATTCCTCTGATCTTGGTCTCATTGGTCAGCTTGCCTATGATGTGGCACTCTGATTCTTAAAAAATGATCATGTAGCCACTCTCGCTCAACTGGCTGATGCTTAGAAGATTGTGCTTCAGGTTGGTGACTAAAGATACGTTCTGAATGATGATTCCATTGTGTTTCACGGATCCTTTTCCAACTACTTGACCCTTGGCCTTGTTCCCAAAAGTGACATATGGTCCTCTGCACATCACAAGGTTCTTGAGAAGATCCATTTCTCATGTCATGTGTGCTGAGCACCCGCTATCCAAGATCCATGATCTTGCTTTCTTTTGAGAACGCAGTCCCTGCAAGACAGAAAATTTCATTTAGGTCCCCGCATTCTTTCGGGTCCTGCAAAGTTAGTTTTCTGGATCCATCCTTTTTGTATCCAGACCCGTTTCACTCTTACAGTTCATGAAACTGAATCACTCTTTAGTGATTGGTTTACCTTTCTTCTAAAATAATGTATGCTGTTTGAATGCATGTTAGGAAAGGTTGTGGTGTGTGAACTTTTTCTGAAATTGTTGTTCCTGAAAGAGTCTCAAGAAATATTTCTCGGGTGTTTAGCCGTCATAGTCTTTTGAAAGTAAAATTATCTCGACTCAGGCCTCGAATAGGTGTTCCTCCTATTCGGATAACTATTACGATAAGACTGAGTTCTATCATAACCTCTCGGATTTCTATCCGGTTGTCGAACTGACTTCTTTGCAACTTGTACTTTTTGCTCAGTCGTTCTTGTTGGTAAAACTGGATTCCTTGCATATGGAACATTGCGCTTGTCAAGATTTGAAGGAAAGTCAGTTTTCCTCTGGACAGTTTGTTTGTACAGTTTACGAACTGTGTTAGCCCTCTGATTAGGTGCCAATTTAGAATCAGTTTTTTAGCAGCATTTGGTCTTTTATTTTTTCTTAACTGGCTCATTGGTTTTGACTTTTCCTTTCTCCAACATAATGCCTGAACTAAGTTTGGCTTTGACAGAGCCTAAAAATGTTTTCTTAGTTCTTGAAGTAGATGCATGTTCGCTCAAAATCTTTTCATTTTGATGCTCCAAAAATCCAATTCCGTGTTTATCGGATGATTGTTTTTTAGCATTCAAAATTTCTTCTAATTTTCTTGAGCTCTTTTTGAAAGTACATTCAGATTTAACAGGCTCAGTTTTCTTCAAGGAATCACACTCTTTTGAAATTTCTCTACCTCTTTAATAATGTTTTCAAGAGAAATATCTTCTGAATTTGAGCGACAAAATTTAGAGTCTTCTTCAAAGCATGTAGATGCAAGAGATGAGGGTTGATGAGTTGTTACCACTATTTTGCAGTTTGAAGCGCTGCCTTCATCATCGGTAACATCTCCATCAATGGCAGCCATGAAGGCAAATCATTCTCATCCTCAGACGTGTAATAGCCATCATCATGGTCTAGCACGTCTGGCACTTCAGTTCTTGTGAGCATTGCTTGGGCCACAGCTTTAGAAGCTCTCCTCTCAAACACCTTCTTCAGTCTGTCTCTCTCCTCTTGAGAAACTGGAGGGGATTCGTACTTCAGGTGATCTGGAGAGTTGCATTCATAGCACATGCGTGACTCTCTCTTTGTGAACCTTTGCTCATTGGACTGAGCTTCCTTCCCTTTTCCTTTAGCCTTCTCGAGAAGTACGGCCAAGTTCCTCATTTGTTCGTCCAGTTTGGCAACTGACAGGTCAGTTCCCTTCTTTTAAACTGAGCTGGAGGTATCCTTCGCTGGTGAGGATTGGTAGGCAGTTTTCTCGAACATAACTGACTTCTTCTGTTATCTTTGGAAGTCTCTCTTTACGAAGAATGCAGCGTCACCATCAGCTGCTGAATTCGGGGTTCTAACAGCTTCATTCTTGTTCACCATCTGAATATCCCATTCATGGGCTTGAAGTTAGGGGAACAGCTCTTTGGTGGACATTTTCGAGAGATCCATGGTCTTTAAACTGGTGGTTTTGACAAACCAATCTTCTTTCGACATTCTAAAAAGAATTTTGGCGCTCATGTCAGCCACACTTTCTTCTTTTCCAAGACCTTTCATCTCGCTGACAATGGCGTTGAACCTTGCTTCCATTGACTTGATTGTTTCGCCAGGCAACATCTGGAAAGATTCGTATTTGTCAACGCACATTTGTTTCTTATTGCGCTTCATCGCTTCAGTTACTTATTAAGCTCGTTGATCCAATCCCATAACTCTTTAGCATTGTTGTTCTCTATGGCTTCGTCCATGAGAGATTTTGGGAGGGATCGCATGATCATTTCTTGAGCGATGGGAGCTGATGACGTTTCTTATCTTCAAGTGTCCATTCTTCCAGTGGCTTATCTACCATTTGGACACCACTTTGGCCATCTTCTCCTGCGTGCCGGATATTGATCTTCTTGATCCTCAGAGGTCCATTCTTCATAACTTCATCCATCTCTAGATGCTGAGCTCTCAGTTGGATGAAACACCTCTTCTTCCATACCACGAACTTCTCCGGGTTGTACATGGGAAGACTCGGATAACTCATCATTGTTTTATTATAACTTGCTCGCTAATCACACTTAACAAACAATTAAGAGTGCAAGGAAGTATGGATCCGGTCCTGAGCGACTCAAAACAGGACAGTCTAGAAAGTCCGACATGCTCTGCTACCACTTGTTGGTCCCAGATCAGAGTACAAAATAATATGCAGCGGAAGTATAAGGACAATTATTTGCACTCTTAAAGCGGGCAGTTCAGTTTCAAACTGGAGACTCAGTTTTAATCAACAGTTCAAAAAGACAGTTTGATGCGTAAAGTAAGAAAAACTGTAAATGAGGCTGGATATTTATAGTGGTTCGAAGCCTTAAGTCCTACGTCCACTCTAAAGAAATTAATCTTGTAATTCACTAAGTAATGAAGATACAATCCTCACGATCTATAGCCAAATGCTGTAAAAACCACCGTCCACAGCAGAATGGATCACTCGCCCATGTAGTTGATCTTCGCGCCTTCTTTAGTTCTTCGAAGCCAGGTGGCACCTTGAAGTCAGAACTGGCAGTCGTCGGAAATGGATTGAAGACAAACCTCCCTTCTCCTTCTCCGGTGGGTGGATGGTTGAGTTCTTCCCAGAACATACGCAGGTTGGCAAAAGCCCGTAAGAACCTTCTTCTCCTTAGAGAATCAGGCTACTGTGTTCTTACTTGAAAAGTAAGAACACCAAGAAAGTAGACTAAGTCAAAAGACTTAATCCTCGTGTACACAGAGGTCACACGGTGAATCTATGAAGATTCGTTAAGCAGTAATGCCTCATGTTCAATAAATGAACCACGGAGTAAATGCCTTCTCATTTGAAAGCTTTTAATGCTTTGAGCTTTGCATTTGGCAGAGAGACGACAAGGTTAATGAAGACTTCTTTTTTTTTTCTCTGGTTCTACTGCTATTTATAGTTGGAGTATAGCCGGTAGAGACAACTCGTATGATGTCCAATCAATGGTCATTCTTCTCTGTAAGTTGACCTGCTCATCTGCCTTTTCTGATCATTGCTATGCTTTTTGCAGGATCAGTTTGTACTTGTTGTGTCAGACTCGAACAACATTGTACTTCAATCATAACTGAGTGTATCTTCGTTCCTTATCATTTATTCTTCAATGCTCTTTTATGATTGTTCGACATCTTGCCTTTGACATGTTTCTTTGAAGTGAAACTGTGCTGGTATGAAACTGTGAGCGCCTCTCAACAGTTTCTTTATGAAAACTGTGCCCACAGTTTTCTTTGCTATACGATCCTTGCCAGTTTAAAAACTGTCTGCACAGTTTTTCTCGTCCAATACTCTGCACAATTTTCTCGTCTGCTATTCTTGACAGTTTTCTCATCTGGACGGCTTCCACTTCAAAAATTGTTCCACATTGTTTGATAGTTTTCTTCTCTTAGACTATTACAACTCAATCATCCTATAAAAGGATTACATGAGGTAATAACTCTAAGGCCTAAACTTTGGTACTCAGTTATGCACATTAAAACATCACATTAAAGGTGGTATTTCTACATCAATATCTAACACCTATGAAATGTGCTTGAGCTCAAGGGCTCGACAGTTATGACTTGGGATCTCTCAGTTGTAATCACTTGGCTGGAAGTTGAGGGAATTTTTGTAGACTTGGCTATCTCCTGAGATTGTTCAGCATTTTGAACAGCAGATTCTCCTCAATAGGCTCAGATTCGTTAGCAGCTTGATCAACATCAGCATTTAGAGTTGGGGATCTTGGCTAGGCTCATATACTACCATGCGAGTAGGAAGGCAAGCCAATGTGTTCAGCAAACGTTCTTAGAATTCCTTCATCTTTCGCTCCTCCTCGGTTTTCTTCTTATCAGCTTTGTCCTTAGCCAATTTGGCCAGCAACTCAACAACTAAAACAAACTTCTTTCTTATTGCGAGATACCTCAGCACAATTGTGGATGAAGAAGATTCAGCAATCGGTGCGTATTTACATGTTGGCAATGATTGGTCTCCACTTGCAGCTCGGTGCTCCTTAATTTTCCTTAATCTAGCCACTGCTTGCTTCTCAGTAGATTGCCTCTTGGATGCTTCATCCATCGAGTCATCGGCTCAATCCTCTTCCCTTCTCCAGTATTTCAAGCCCATGCGAGCCATCATTATAGCTCGATCCTCATAGTGTAGCTCATCGGTAACAAAATCAAAGAATCTCCACCTCTGGAATTCAGTCTAGAGAGAATCGAGAGCAGCAGTATCACTTTCAAATTCTTGAGTATAAGTAAACTCAAACTCCTCGGCCAGTTGAGCATCAATAAATGTGGAAATATCCTTCGCCCACAGGATGAGATCATTATCCTCCTCATCTCTGACCGTCACTAGTGGACACCATTGGGTTATACGTTTAGCCCGGAATCTACTGTGTGGTGGTCCATCCAGTGGTACTTGCAATACATTTGCACTTGAAGCCGACTCCCCTTCAGCAATTACCAATGCTCCCTCAGCAACTTCTGAATCGACTTTCTCCCCATCACTAGGAATAGAATCAAATGAAATGCCAGAGACTTCGGGGGAGGAAGGAGCAGTTGCACGCCTTTGCCACAGGGAGTCAATGGTCTCCTTCAGTATTGAGTAAGAATCAACAACTGTGGCCCATCCTGGGACTTTGGCTGGATCAAGTCCTAAGGCACGCAGGCATTTCTCATTCCTCTCATTCACCTCCTTCTTCAAATCATGCACCAGTTGTTCCGGGGTGGTCCTCCGCTCTTGAGGTTCAGCAACTTCGTCCAAAGATAGTCCTATTTTCTCTAAATTTCTCTACAAATCTTTGGACTTAACGATGCCAAGTACGTTAGCAGAGATGCATTTTACAAAGTAATGATCATACGCTGCATCAGATTTGGCTTTAGATTCTGCGACAAGCTTGGAAGTTGCTGCCTTCTCAGCATCCTTTAGCTCAGCCTCTTTCTTTTCAGCATCTCCTACGATTGCTGGCTTCTCAATTTGTTGTGCAGCACTGCTTTCTCCATGCATAGCAGTCTACTCCCTCAACATCCTTCTGCTCAAGGTCAGCATCCCCTTGCGCTGTTGCATTTGTTTGCTCCTTCAGAATTTTTGCCTTCTTCCTGCACAAGAATCTTTTCAACTAAAGTTTCAATAACACGGTCTCCACATTGCACGACCGGTTGTTCTTCAGCAACCACATTCTTCTCAACAGCACTGCTTCCTCCTTGCACAGTAGCCTGTTCTTTAACAATTTTAGTACCAGCACCAACTCCACCACTTCCCCCTTGCGCAGTGTTGGGCTGTTTGATTTGTGTCGTAACACTCCCTTCCCCATGCGCGGGAGTCTGTTTGGTAATTACTATACCACTAGTACCACCTACTGGTACCACAAAAAGATCATCAAATACCCCTACCCTTAGCATCTTGGTAAACTCCTTATCAGATACGCCATTTGGGTTCTGTACGATTTCTTCTTCTTCTTCAGCAACCACCTTCCCTTTTCACTTGTCAGCTTTTATTTTCTCCGCAACTTGCTCACTAGAAGCCTTGGTCTCAGCAGCAGATTTTTCAGGAGCTTTCTCATGTGCTGCTACCTCTTGTTTCTTCTTCTCAGCATGCTCCTCTGCAACTGTCTTTACTTGATCGAAGTTAGCATCCCTCTGCTGTAAGGTGATTTCCAGCATCTTCTCTTAAATTCTTTCACTTCCTGTTGCTTCTTCATTTCTTTCTCCTGTCTGACTTTTTTCCTCATCTCTTGTTCAACTTGTGTGAACAGTTTTTTCTTGGCAGTCTTTGTAACTGTACCAATAGTAGGGTTTTGAGGATTTGAAACACATCTGGTATCGGAAGTGTTGTATCAACAACAGGCATCTGAACCAGAACAAAGCTGCCCAGAAAAGGATCAGCCCTTCCCTTCTTTGTGGCTTCCCCTTCAACAACATCTATCTTTTGTCTCTTCCTCTACCGGGGGTTAACCGTTGTCCTTTTCTTCTTCGGTGGTGGCTTCACTACTGGTTCCAACTTGGTAAGCTCTGGAAGGCTTTCCATTTCTTTGTATAAGGCTTCAGTCTCAGCCTTCTTCCTTTCTTCTTCAATCTCCTCCGCTGTCAAATGAATTGCAGTTTGAGGAACCATTTCTCCTTCATCATGCTCATCTTCATCAGACACTGGATCATTGAGATCCACATTGCTTTTTCCCTTTGGATATTTTAGGCACGAGACATCCACGGGAGGTTGTTGTTTCCTAGTGACTGGCATATAGTCTGTTGGCAACAAATCTTCTCCCCTGTCCAGTTTCTCCTTCGGCATGAAACCCTCAATAAAATGGCTAATTTAAAATCCCAAAACTAATGTCTTGAGTGAAGACTTGAGTCTTCTTGATATCCACATTCTTGTATACGTGCACCAACAATTTGTTGTATATAAACTGGGCCCAATTTCCTCAAATTTGGTCCTCGATTGCCATCATCTCTACATATTTCTTGGAACTGAGCTCCAAAGGCGAACCGGATTCGCACATCAACATCCTTATAACCATGATCGCTAAGTCTTTGACAGAGTCAATAAGAGTTTTCAGGGGTGTGGCCACCTTCCATGTCTTTTCAGCAAGGCTTTCCCTTTTCCATTGCAACCATCTATTCTTCATCTCTTTGGTATTCTCAACATTGTAAGAAGAAACATCTTTTCCCTCATTTCTCTGACCATATTTCGCACCCAGTACTTCAGAGCTTACCATGATTTTTGTGTCGAGCACACTGGTAGAGAAAAACTTCTCAGCATTTCTGATTACTGCCCTGGCATAAAACTCAGCAACCATGTGCGGCCTGAACTTTAGAGGTTCTGCAGTCATATATTTCATCAAGCCTTCATGCTGGAGTGGATTGATAATCCAGGAAGAAAAGTGACTCGCGCACAGCGGCTCATATAAGATCTTATCCTTCAGCACCTGAGTGGCCCTCTTCTGGTTATTGGTCAGGGTCCCCTCCTTCTTCTTCCTAGCGATCGACACCATACGCCCATAATCAATGGAATTATCAATATGCTCCTTTTTGAAGATTCCTGCAAAAGTCGACATATTTTCTTTCGGGACACCAACAATAGTAGGTCATCCTGAGGATTTGGCTGGGGGACTCGAACGGTTTGATGATTCTGCCATCTGTGATTTCTGAACATGGTAAATTCTGAGATTGAAGATCAAAGAACAGAGAAATTTTGATTTTTTGGCTAAGTTTTTACAGTGCAATAGGGTTTTAATACACCCAAATCAACTCCTTTTATACGATGTGATTTGATTCGAATGGATGGTTGGATCGTGGTATCGAGCTGGATATATTAACAATTGGGCAACCGTGCGATTGTTCAAATTTTAACCCATGATTTGAAAAGTGCGCTCATGGCTGACATGGCACATTTTCATTCAACGCCGCCCTGCGATATGCGTACTTTACATTTAATGATCCTTTCAGCAACCGCTTCGATCGATTGGTTACTCCCGCCTTTTGAGATATTTGAAATCATTTTCTTGATTTTGTTCACAATTAACAATAAGTCTTCGTAGCAATCTGCCTCATCAACCAGCAACTCAGCAACCAAAATACGATAGAATTTTAATCCAATGCTAAGTAACCATAGCTGGAAAGCATGATCTTGGACACATTTTAATCCGCATCAACTCCAGAAATCCAAGAAATCCAAGAATATCAAAAGCAAATTGAGAGCTTGGACTCATTCTTCCAGAACATCATCCAACTCCAGCAATCCGAGCTTAAGACAAAGCTCTTTAAATTGGTTCTCTGCTAGAGGTTTAATGAAGATATCAGCAAGTTGATTATCTGTCCGAATATACTCCACTAAAATATCCTTCTTTTCCACATGATCTCGGATGAAGTGGTGTCTGATATCGATGTGCTTCATCCTCGAATGACGCACAGGGCTCTTCTTGATGCACATCAAACTATTGTTGTCGTAGTAGATCGGGACACATCCGGTGTTAAATTCATAGTCTTGAAGCAGTTGTTTGATCCACAACACCTGGGTACAATAACTCGCAGCAGCCACGTATTCAACCTCCGTTGTGGATGTTGCTACCGATTGTTGCTTTTTCCTGAATCAGCTGATCAACTTATGTCCGAGAAATTGGCAAGTCCCACTCGTATTATTTCAATCGATTCGGCACCCTTCTAAATTCGAGTCTGAATATCCGATCAAAATTAGATCATCTGCTTTAGGATACTAAATTTCAAGTGATTCTGTCCCTTTTAAGTACTTGACTGTCCTTCTTGCTGACTCCATGTGTGACTTTTTTGGGTTTGCTTGATACCTAGAACACACACCCACAACATAAAAAATATCTGGCCTGTTGTCCGTTAGAAATAATAATGAACCAATTATACCTCGGTATGCTGTTGGATTTACGGATTCTCCTTCCACATCTAAGGAAATTTGGCATGTTGTGCTCATGGGAATCCATATAGTCTTTGTCTTCTCTGGACAATATTTGCTTATGAGATCCTTTGTGTTCTTCTTTTGATGAATGAAGATCCTTTCGCTGGATTGTTGAATTTGTAAGCCTAGGAAGTATGACATCTTTCCCATCATGCTCATTTGAAAATTATTCTGCATGAGCTGAGCAAAATTTTCACAAAGTGTTAGATTTTTAGAGCCAAATATGATATCGTCCACATAAATTTGTACGAGTAAGATATCTTCAGCATCCTTGATCAGGAAGAGAGTACGATCGATCTTCCCTTTCTTGAATCCATTCTTCAGCAAGAACTGTGATAGTGTTTCGTACCAAGCTCTAGGAGCTTGCTTTAGTCCATATAAAGCTTTTCTTAATTTGTACACTTTGTTACCTCGTTCAAACCCCGGAGGTTGTTCCATGTAGACGTCCTCATTGAGTTCACCATTCAGGAATACACTCTTTACGTCCATCTAAAACACAGTAAAGTTATGGTGAGCAGCATATGCAAAGAATAACCCGATGCTACTGGAGCAAATGTCTCGTCAAAGTCAATTCCTTCGCATTGAGTGTATCGTTCAGCTACAAGTCTGGCTTTGTTGCATACAACTAGTCCATTCTCATCCCACATGTTCTTGAACACCCATTTAGTGCCGATTACTGATTGGTGTGTTTGTCGATCCACTAGATCACACACATGATTGCGCGTGAATTCTGACAGCTCTTCTTGCATCGCGTTTATCCAATCAGCAAATTGCAAGGCATCAACAACCATGGTTGGCTCTTGTTTTGATATATAGCAAGCTAGCATGTCACTATGTATGGTACGCACTGGATCTGTGAGATCTCCTAAGATTGTGTCTGCTGGATGATCTCTCAACAACCACTTTGGTCTTTGTAGCTCAGCAACTGGAATGGATTCACTGCTGGGTTCTGTCGTTTGACTTCCTGCAATAGGAACATCAACAATTTGTAAGTTTTCAAAGTTCTCAAGAATACTTGTTGAGTTGTCATCTGCTGAAGTATTGTCTGCTGGGATTCCAGTTGCTAGATTAGTATTTGTTGGAATGATGGTGAGTCTTGGCTTAGGAGATTGCTCCGGTGTATTTTCAGCAAAATTGTCTTCAACATTCCTTTCGCCATTTCTTGGGGAATTTTCAGCAATATCTTCATTTTGTTGAATGACTTCTCCATCTTGAGTTCCCCCTTGACTTGTGCTCTCCTTTGGAGGATTATTTTGTGAGGCCTCAACAGTACCAGTTGCATAACCGGCCCTCTCGACTGTTTGCTGACCAGCTGAGGTCTCCTGCTGAGATATGTTATCAATCATAAACCTAGTTGGAGCAATCGGTTCAACATCGGAAAATTTCGAACCTGATTTTCCATTGACATCATTGGTCACCTGATTAACATCTTCTTGCTACGCACTAGAGTAGCTTCATAAAAAATAACATTACATGTTATTTCCACAAGATTGATTGCCTTATTAAGCACTCTATAACCCTTGCGAGAAGGATGTCCATATCCTAGGAGCACTCCTTCGTCAGCTTTGGGAGAGAAAGTACTTAATTTCGATTTCCCATTGTTATGGATATAACATGGCAAACCAAAAACACGAAAATGAGCTAAGGAAAGCTTACGACTGTGATAGATTTCGTAGGGGGGTCTTGTGGAACCTAGCATTCAGTCCACTTCGATTCTGTCATCACAACTTCTTCCCAATACCTTTGACCATGATTTGTGTCATCTAGCATTGTTCGCACGGCTACTTTCAAAGTTCTGTTTCTTCTTTCTGTTAGCACGTTTTGCTGAGGTGTTCGAGCAATGGACCTTTCGTGTCTTATCCCAACATCGGCACAGAATTCCATTAATGCACCACTGCAAAATTCTGTGCCATTATCTGATCTAATCCTTTCACCGTGACCTCCTTGTCATTTTGTACTCAAAGTATCAACTCTGATAGGATTATATTGACTTCATCCTTGGTTTTCAGCAACTTCACCCATGTATACCTGGAATAATCATCAATCACAACCAATGAGTAGTTTTTGTTACCTACAGTTGGTGGAATCATTGGGCCGAATAAATCCATGTGCAGTAGCTCAAGGATTCGCTCTGAAGTGGCCTTCTACGAATTTGATCTGAAGGTTGCTTTAGTTTGCTTCCCTTGATGGCAAGCTTTGCACACTCCTTCATTTCTAAAGGTTTCCTTTGGCAACCCTTTGACAATGTTGTTCTTGGCTATGTAGTTGATGGTCTTGAAGTTCAGATGTGTCAGCCTTTTGTGCCATAGCCAATTTGTTTCTTCTTTGCTGAATGCGATGAAACATGTGTCATGTTGTCCGCTTTGCCAATCAACCATGTATAGTCCACCCTTTCGGACTCCTCGGAGTTTTACTTCTCTTGTGGTTTTGTCAACAATCTCGCATCCTGTATGAATATAAGAAACAATATACCCATTTTTACTTAGTTGGCTAATGCTCAGCAAGTTATGTTTCAGGTTGTTGACGAGGGCCACGTTGATTATACGTATTTTGTTTTGCTCTATGCACCCTCTTCCGAACACCCTTCCTTTTTGAGTTGTCACCGAACGAGACTGAAGGTCCTTTGACTTTTTGAAGATCAGTGAAGATGTCTTCGTCTCCAGTCATATGTGCTGAGCAGCCACTGTCCAGGATCCATTCTTTCATGTTCCTTGAGGTTCAGCGAGCTAGACCCTGTTCCTGAAAAATCACAAATTTATTCTTAGGTACCTGACCAACAGCGGGTCCTGCTAGATTAGTTCTATGGATTAATCCCTTAGAAAACCAGACTTTTGTGATCTTGACAGTCTTCTTGTCATGACTCTTTAACTACCTTTCCCTTCCTTTTAAAGTAAGGCAATGAATTAGCATGGGAAGGTGTAGTCGTGTGCTTAGACTTCATAGTCTTTTGAAAAAGAATTGATTTAAACTCAGGCCTCAAGTAATTGCTCTGATTACTTAGAGTGTTTCCTGGCTTCCTTGTAATCTCAGCAGATTGCTTAGCCTTGCTAGGTTGTGAACGTACCTTCATGGGAGATGGAACTATCTACTGAGTAACGTTCGAAGACTTTACTGACTTCCTCTCAGCAGGTATTCTTTTCAACCTTTGCTGATCGGTCAGCAGGGGATCTTTCACTTGCTAGCATTTCTGCTGAGCAGTCTTTGCTGATTTTGCACTATCCTTTTTATCTCGAGCATTCAGCTGAACACACCGAGTTGTTGGGACAAAAACAATTACTTTTTGTTGCTGAGTGAGAGGATTGCTCAAATCATTTTCTTCAAAGCCAATTCCCAAGAAATCATTGTTATATCTTTGAGCATGCAAGATTTCATTAAGATCTCTCGTGCTTTTTGAAAATTTACATTGGCATGGTATTTGCACGGAATTTTCTTTCTTTAAAAGTTTGTTCTCTTTTTCTAAAATTTTGAAATTTTCAGTAAGAGTAGAGAACTCAGTTTCATGTTTTTGAGGTTCCTCGTCTGCTGTCCTAGATTTTTCAATCTCATTGGTCAAAGTAGAAAGCTGAGATTTCAACGAGGAGTTTTCATTTGCTAAAGCATCTTTTAAAGCATGAAATTTAGAAAACTCTTTTAAAAGAAGATCCATTGTTCTCGTGAGTCAGAGCAATATGACTCAGCAGTGCCATGCACGTTTGTTGAACTAGTACATTTTAATATATAATTTTAATATTAATAGTTTATATATATCTATAATTAATATATACATTTATTTTTGAACTATATATATTAATATTAATAGTTTATTTTTTACATTTATTTTAATATTACTATATTTTATAATTAAATATATATATAGTAATATTAATAAATAAAAAATAAATATTAATATATATATATCAATATTAATATTAATATTACTATAAAATAAATATATAAAAATATTAATATTAATATTACTATAAAATAAATATATAAAATATTAAAAATAATATATATAAATAAAATATTAATATTATATATTTTATATATATTAATATTAATATTAAAATTAAAAAATAAATATATAATTAATATTACTATATATATATTAATATTAATATATATATAGTAATATTAATATTTATTTATTTTATTTTTTATAATTAAATATATTAATAGTTTATTTTTTACATTTATACATTAATATATAATTTTACATTTATTTTAATATTTATTTTTTATATATATATACATTACTATATAGTTCAATACATTACAAGTTTATATATTCATTTATTTTGAACTATATATATTAATATTGATATTAATTTTGGTGAGAACGGTTACTAAACTACTTTACTTTAATATAAAGATAGATACTTTGCTTTAATATATAGATATATATTATAGGAACTTTGTGTTCTTCCACTATGTTGTTCTCTGTTTCTCTCTTTTACGAACTCACTCGAAGAGTTCATTTTCTTTTGGATTCATAATCGGCATGCTCCTTTTGGAAAATAGGTTTGATGCTTTCTTTTGAATTATTCTCATATACTTATAATATACAAACAATTTTATATTCATACTTTACTATCTATATTTCATATTTCAAGAGGTCTACACAGAAGATGAAGTTGTCTTCTAATATGGAGGAAATAACATCTATGATGTCAATACAGACAATTGCAGTTGAGAAGGTATGAAGAATATACTTGTTGCCTGAGATTCTCGTTGATAGCTTGGTCTTCTCAACTTATAAATATGTCTACTTATATGCAGTTCTTCCAAAGTGCATCCTTAGAATATGACATTCAAACCACCCAATTGTTCTTGTGGAGATCTCCAAACTTATGTCAAAGAAGTTTAATACAGATATATTGATTTTAATTTGAAGTCTTATCACCTTAGAATTGTGTTCTTTTGCAACACGAAGAAGCTTCTAGAGAAAAAGAATCAGATAGCAGCAACATTATCAACTCTGACATCTTAAAAAACTGATATGATCATGAGTTGGTCTTTTATTTTCTTGAAGTCAAGCACATGTCTGTGTTCTCTGATGTCAACTTCTGATGCTTGAAATATACAAAAGCTCAGGCTCAGGTATGGAAGGCGCTCAAACTGTTGAAGAAAGCAAGAAACTGCTGCAGGAGTTGCAGAATGTCTTAACTTCAGAAGTAAGGGAGTTGAGCGAATTATGCAGAGAATGTCAAAGATTATTACATGGATGAAACATTCTTGTCAGTTCAATGCAGGGTTGCTATGGAAAGTAGCTTTCTGGAATGATACAATTTTGTGTTGATTTCTACAATTTCTTCCGTAGAAAATAACAAATTTTGAAAATATCTATTTTAGAAAAGGGAGAAGGGAATCGACAAGATCTTCCAACCAACTTGGAGCAGCTCAATTCAATGTTAAACTAGATGGTGAGTCTAAGCAATTTAGGTGATCAATATATACTTTGTTTTTTCATATTATAAATTTAACAAGTCTCAAGTTTTTTGTCAGCCCACCATTTTCAAGATACGAAGGCATCCTTCGACCTCTCGCGTGCGTTGAGTCAACAATTGTTATCGATTTGTTAGACAGTAATCGTACGCTTAGACAGTCAAGATAAGTCGTCTAAGGGGTTTTAGGCAACTGATTTACTTTCTATTGCTTCATATCATAGTCTTTCAAAGTCACTTCGAGCTAGCACAAAACATCTTGTGAGATAATGGTGATTAAATCAACCATGCATCATTTTCTAAAAGTTAGTGAGGATAATGAAACATGTAGAGCAGAAGACAAATGTGACTCCAAAGAAGCGAGTGATGGTGATTCCGTGTTTGGGATTGGAGTTAATAGTGGAAATGCAAGAAATCTTGTTTTCTTACAAGCAAATTTTCCACTGTAGAAATTGTAATTCGAGATTCTAAAAAATATCAAAACATCTCACGAAATGGCCAAAATAGCCAGATTTCACCTAATTTCAACATGGCTCACAATTGTGGGTACAGTTATTGCCTTGTTTCTAAGGGCTGGGGGTGCTAAAACAGGTGTAAAAGGGTTCAGCTGAGATTGAGTTTTCACCTTCATAAATCAAACAAATAAATTTAATTAATTCCCTTCTGCCTATAAAACATTAAACAATTGTTTATCATCTAAAAAATTGAGGGTGATAGCAAATACAAGCAACACCGATATTGTCATAACAAATACTGATTCCTCTGTCAAAATGGCCACCCATCTTAATCACACTAACCACAACAAGTTGATTTTTTTAGCAGCTTGACCGCCTGGATGCCTGATCCGTTTGGCTACTTTTTTTAAATAGGTATACATTAATTTTAAACACACACGCGCACTCACACACCCAGATGTTACTTTGGGAAGCTCGAACCTGTGACTTCTCCGTCACAGACAAGGTACTTTAACCACTATACCCCGAGCGAAGGGACCGTTTGGCTAATCTTTAGGTTCTGAGGCTGCATTCATGCAAAAGTAGGATCACTTATATGTGTTTTGATGATATGTGCCTAGCAATGGAGAACAAAACCTCCTCCACACTCAAGTATGTCTTGGCATTCTTTGAAACGTGATGGCTATTGGAAATTCGGGGTTAATTGAATAAAATTTTCCGTGATAAATATTTAATTTTGTCGTAATTAAATATTTTTTGTGGTATATATATATATTCTCAAATTCGAATTTCGGTGAGTAAGAAATTGAACCACAAATTAACACATTATGGTGTATGAGATAATTAAACATGTGTTTAATGTCCCAAATTGATGTTTAATATAAGTTGAGACTTGTATGTGTATAATCATAAGTGTGTTTAGTGTTAACATAGACTGGTTGTTATGTCTGTCGGATGTTAAACAAACATCGAGATTAACATTTGTTTTGTGCATGCACACGTAGTTGACTTAGTCAACGTGGTAGTTACAACATGTGGGGACAAGAATATTATGTGCTCGATAATTTATGACATAAATCATAATTATCGTAACAATGATGTCGATTTTTAACCGACGTGATAATGATGTCGGTTTTGTAACCGACAAGACAATGATAACGTTGTAATGTTTCGATATTAAGTGACAAAATGTAACCGTCATAAGAACTTAGTATTCGGTTTGTAACATCACGATATTAGTGACGAGAGACGTAACCGTCGACACCATAATATTGGGTTTCTAACCGTCGATCATATTCAATTGTCGATCGTAACTCCCGGGTGGATTTGCCTAAATATAAGCATATGTAGGTGCATGCCAAAGGTCGATCAATCATAATCGAGAATAATCACTCTACTGCAACTTTTTTAGATAACTTGCATTACTTTCATAAGTTTTTTAGCTTGTTGAGTTCTAACTCCGTTCAGTTTGCCGGAGCTTCTACGATTGTAGTACTGCCTCGTAGAAGACGAAATCATTTTACCTTTGGGGACGAGCGCTACCAAAACGAGCACTACGTTGGCATTTTCGTCTTGTGGGAAGATGACTCCTCGACTCGGCTACATTTACTTAATCTATTTTATTTTTGCTCATTTCTGTTTTGCCCATTTTGTTGCATTATTCCGTTTAAAAGCTACATTAAACAGTTGTAAATTGTTGCAGTATCTATGTTCTCAAACTGTTCCAACAATGCAAGACGAAAAATGTGTTTGTGCAATCTGAGGCATGACTGAGTACACCATCAACACGAATATCGATGGTGGAAACAACAATAATGCAACTATTGTTGGTAGATTGGTGGTTGACTATCATCCAAATGCAACATTGATGAATGAGTCTCTTCCCCCCAAGTGCTCAAGTTGAAAAACCCTTCAAATTTGTTTGAGTGGACTTCAAGAAATGGCAACAAAAGAGATTTACTATCTCACCATGCTTGGGTTCATACTACTTCAAAGAGAATAAGTAGTCATGTGTTGATGATGAATCCTACAACAATCGAATGATTGTTTTGATAATTGATCTCATAATGATTATTATTCTTTTTGTATTTGTGTAAAATTTTATTTAATATTTTGGCATGTTCCTTGCGTAGGATAATGTTAATATTGTGGAATTGAAGGGGCAACAAGTGCTCCACTCTTGTTCAATATTGAATTTAGGGCATGTGTGCTCTTCCAATGTCTCTTGCAATTGTGCAACTGAGGGAATTTGTTGAAAGGGCCACTCAAGAATGTGATTAGTAGCAGCCAAGAAAGTGGAATGATGAGTCAATCATCTTCCCAAAGATTAAGAGGATGAATGGAGGAGGGTGGATATTGGAGGAAGAGGAGCTGTGATTGCTTTGATTTTATTTTCCTCCATGTTGTCAAAATTTTTATTTTGATATTTTGGTAGATTCATAGTGTATTATCTATTGTAATGTAATTCAAAACACTATGAAAGAGGAAAAAAAGTTGGCACGAAAATGTATGTCGTGGCCATGTACCTTGAGTATAAAATGGTAGACTCTCGGTCGGTCATGCAAGTGTATTGTGCATTGTGTTCATGTGAAAGGGATGGTCTTACGACTCTTACCGGATGAGTTCACCGTTGTGGTGATGATTGAATCCTTCATGATAGGATTTCAATAGCTAACTTTTGCATTAAGCATATGTTTGACTCTTGAGGGCGTTATTGTCAAACTTCAAATTGAAGAGGACAATGAGAATGGTAATCCTAAATTCTTGATTGAATATGATGTTAAAGCCAATTTTGTTAGAGAGTGGTATTTGTCAAACAAATGTAAAAGGCTTAATGTTGAGAACAATGGCAAAAGACCTTTGGGTGAGCCTAAGTTCAAGTAGCATTGCTACAATTGTGGCAAGTGTTGTCACGTGTCTAGCGAATGCACTAAGCCAAGCAAATTGCAGAGGCAATTTTGTTTTACAACTTGTTGAAGACAAAAAATGTGAAAGCTTATGTGTTAGTCTTTGTGTTTTTTATTTTCATGTAATAAAGTTATTACTTTATCAAGAAAATTAAAAGTTCTGATTCATAAAAATTATGATACAAAATTGTGTATCAATTCTTTGTTAAAATGTTGGAAAAAATGCTCACAAAATTGTAAAGTGAAAACTTAATCAATTAATTAAGAAATTATGAGCATTGTGAAATACCCTTTCGTTTTGCTTGGTATGTCTACATTCTAAGACATGACTAAGAGAATTGACCAAGTTCAATGTGGTGAATAATTATGAATATTTCAATCAAATAGCTAAATGTGATATTGAGCATAATTCTTCATGTAGTAATACTTGAAGAATTAAAATGTGAAATTGATCATGCAATTTTATTTGAATATTCTTCAATTCTTTGTGGTGAAAAAGTGTATAGAAACATCTTTTGAACCATGAAAGAGCTTCAAGCTCTAGGTGGTCAAATTAAACACAATGTGGGGGTATTGTGGTGATAATGCCAAAATAATATTGTTTGTGGCATTATAAATAGATGGAATAATTTTAAATAGCAAAAATTATAGTACACATTCAAAAAATAACACCCCTTATGAAAAACTCTGAAAAATAGCAAAAGTGTACTTTCTCTGTCAACAATATCTCAATCGCCCAATCACATTTATCGTTTTGTGCAAAAATTCCAACTATTTGCTTATTTTATCATTATCTATTTAGTGTTGCATTAAAATAGTAATATTAAAGCAATAAAAAAGTGAGAAATTTCAGCCGGAATTCGTATTTAAAATAGGCTGGAACTCGAAATGAATTGGGCTAGAAGTAGTTCATTCTAGCTGGAAGTCGGCCATTTCTGCTGGGATTCGGTATTGAATTCGGCATGAACTCAGTAAAATCAGATGGAACTCGGTGAAACCAACTAGAACTCAACAAAATTGGGCTGGAAGTCCAGTTTAAATATTTTTCGTATAGATCTTGCGAAAATTCCATTACATCTTACAAATCACAAAAAATATAAAACATGTAAAATTTGAGCCGGATTTCACCTTAAATAAAGTAATGAAATCTATATAAATATAAAAGCAGGACCCCAAATAAAAAAAATATTTCCGCCCATTAAATCGATTTCAATAATTTAGGAGCAAAATGAGTTTTCCTCTAAAAGAATCACGTCCATATATATATTTACTTGACGTAAATTATGAAAAGTTTTTCTTGACGCGAATAATGAAAAGTTAATTATACAATAAATATACTATAACAAAAAAAAATATTCAATTTATATAGTAAGCGAATGAATGAAATCAATGTGATCCTAATTACAACTAAGGTAATATGTTTCGAATTGTGAAAAAAAAAACCGTTTTGGGATTTTTAATATATCATAATATATATGTAAGTAACGTATTAAATAATATGAGAGAAATAAGAAAAAATCGAGTTCCTCTGAAAGAAGATTTCATTATTTTTTGGAAACATTATAGTCACTCTTTTAATTTGAAATTATAGGTCATATATTATTAAATTATGAGATTAAAAAAATTAAAATTTTGTTTAAGTGGATATATAAACTATTTGATAATATAAAATTAAATTATGGGAATCACAAGAAATTTGAATTGGAATTTGGTGTCCTCACTTTAACACAATTAAACCAAGCATATTACAACACGTGAGGTAATAAAAATTGAAATGGGATGGGTATGACCAAATTCTTCCCCAATTTTAGCAAAAAAAAAAAATTGAAATCTATCTCAATATATCTTTTAAATTCATCTCCTATTCAATATTTTTTATATTTTATTTATAAATTATTAAATAAAATAATAAAAGAATTAATGTTTGCATTTCACAATTCAAAAGATATTATTAATATTGTAGAGTGATATGTGACTTAATTTTAAATATTATTGATTTATATTTACATAAAATTTAATTGAATGGACAAAAACTTAATCAAATAAAAAATAAAATAAAAATATAATTGTGGTAGGTTGTAATCATTGTGTAATGCTTGGAGGGATTTAAATTTATTCATTTACACTTATAAAGTTTTAATGAAATAAAATATTTAGAGTTTTTCATAAATTCCAGAATATATATATATATATATATATATAGAGAGAGAGAGAGAGAGAGAGAAGGGATCATGTAAAAAAAATTCTCATGTGAGAAAAAAGAATGAATCTTATCCATTAGATCTAAATAAATCAATGATTGATATGCAATCAATCAAGAACTAAAACACAATCGAGCAATTGTTTGATTCTGTTTTTGTTGTTGCTTGATTATTATGTTGCTCGATTGTGATTCACTTATATCAACCATTGATTTATCTAAATCTAACGAATATGATTCATTCTTTTTCTCACATGGGACTTTTTCTTATC
>JAPKLW010000333.1:259180-290576 GCA_026898455.1 Plectranthus barbatus | reverse complement strand
CGTTAAAATAAGTAATATTTAATATCATTCTTAATGTATATAATTTCAAAAAACTGTAAAAGTTATAAAATCGTTAACATGATGAATTGATTAATGTAAAACAAATATAAAAAGAAATTAACTTAATATAAATACAAGATGGTTACACATTAAAAATTATTATTTACAAAAAGATGCAATGAATGAATAAAAATATAGCATGAATACAAAACTAAAAACAATAAATAAATAATAAACATGAGTATTAATAAGAACAGAAATAAATACAAATACTAAAATAGTACATAAAAAAGTGCAAATTATGATCACAAATATTGCATAAAAAAAAGATATACTACACCAGCAAAAAATTTATTCCAAAAATCCAAAACAAATAATATCAACATCGTGCATAAGTTTTAGCAATTTAAAAGCAACAAATGTAAGAAATAAACAGAAATAAGTGTTTGTAAAAATAAAATCTACTCGCCATTCCTTCCCGCCGCACCATTAACTTTATCACAGTTTCGTGAATCATGGTTTCCCATCTGCTTGCATTTTCTACATAACCTCATAGGTTTCTTCAACAATTTTTCAGCTTTCTCCTTGCGTGAAATGAACCGGCTCCCACTACCTTTAGTTTTAACAACATCAGGAGGGTGAAAATCAACATTCTTTGGAATCTCAGAACCATAGAAATTTCGAAACATATGGTTCTTATCTCCTGCAGAGTTACACTGATCTTCCCCTGAAATATTTTTTCCAGCTACAACAAGAGCACTAAGCAAATCCGATAGCTTACTAACATCACCATCAAACTTCTGCAACCATCCATACATAGAGGAAGTGATTCGGTTCGTCAACTTCTTATTTTGATCAACATTCTCAAAATGCTCAAGACTCTCAGATTCCAAAAGCTGGTCATTTTGAATCAAATGCACCTTCTTCCATCTGTCAATTAAATACTTTTCTGGGATGGCATATACAATTCATCCAAACTCCGAAAAGCTTTGCCCTTGTGCGGTTTCAAAGACTCCTCACATACAGGGGTAATGACAACTACACCATTAAATATATATATATATATATATATATATATATATATATATATATATTAACAAAAATGCGTATTTCAAAAATATTACATATTTTGCAATTTCATTTATCTATATTTGTAGTATTACATACTATTTTATGCATATTTCGAAACAATATCTGCAATAATCAAGATAAGTAAAACATAACAAACAAAAAACGTATATAACAATTTCCGCAATAATATATGCAATAAACATATTATATTATAGCACATTTACAGGCGACACTATTGTATATTTTCTACTATAATTTAACACGAAATACCATGCATAAACAAAAACCTTGCAAACGAACATTAATTAAAAGCATTGGCTCAAAATTATATATAACCTACCTCGGAAATGTCAAAAAAGTAATCACAATGATTGAATACTTCATGTCTAACTCCGGTTAAATACAAAAAAACAAAATTATCGATGCTTTTAAAAAAATTAAAAAAATATTCGAAACTTACCATCATCGTATTTATCCATTGAGTCAATTGCAGAAGACATAGAAAGAAATATGTGAATAACACAAAAACGGACGAGAAACTGTTACTATCACGTCAATGAAGAACAAACTGCACACCAATAATACGAAGAGAAAATAAAAGAACGTGACATATTGCGAAAATAAAAAAATTTCAACTTCTCAAAAAAAAAATCGTATATAATTATACTAGAATAAAAAAGATTGATATGAATAAAAAAGAAAGAAATACTCGAAAAATATTTTAATAAGGAATATAAAGATTTGATAAAATATGCAGGGAGAAAATCAAGGAAACTGTTATTGCATGAAAATAATGTTAAACTTTAATACCCAAAATACCCTAAATAATTAATAAAATAAGTAACTAATTATATAAACTAACAAATCTGGACCGTCCATAATTAATAATTAAAGGATAGGATTAGTTCTCATATCACATCTAGGAGGTGGTTCACATATGATTACTCCTCTCTCTCTCTCTCTCTCTCTATATATATATATATATATATATATAGGGAGCAGATCCAGTGAGAAAAGCCTTAACGTGAGAAAGTGAGAAAGATGCTTGATTCCATTCACAACAATGTTTGATAGTATTCGGGTTGTTGCTTGATTACAATATTAATTGATTGTGCATTAGTTGTTGCTTGATTATTTTGTTGCTTGATTGCGTTTTAATTGTTGCTTGTTTAAATAGCAACCATTAATTTTTTTAGATCAGATGGATATGATTCATTCTTTTTTCTCATAGGGGAATTTTTTTTACATGATCCCTCCCCTATATATATATATATATATATATATATATACATATATTGTTGGGAAAATATTCCTGAACTACCCTTAGGAGTACAATGTAAAAGGTTTTGTTGGATCAAACCTTAGTAGATGGTCGATCATTGCTGAACCTTAGCATAGCTTAGCAACTTATGTAATGTCCTGTATAGGGTAAACATCGAGTTGTAATAGAAAAGGTTGCTTGGAAGAATCTCAGCAGACATCAGAAAAGCGAAAAAGAAGAAGAAAGCTAGTGATAGCAGAATGCAGAGGAGTCAGCATTTGATAACACGTCACAGACTGCTAAAGGTGTTAGCAATCCGAAGTCAAAGTAGAAGAAGAGCATTTGCTGCGCATCAAGTCCAGTAGTATGTTGAAAGACATCCAACATCCCGTTCTAGCAGATGCACAGCAAAGCAAATCTGAACAACTGCTACACCGCCATTTTGACCAACACGCGAAGACTAGACCTATCAGAAGTAGGACGGAAAAGCCTGTACGGAGACAGAAAAGTTGGTAAAAAAGCTTCCTGCATTTAAGTAGAAAGATCTGTTGTGTCTAAACGGATCTGCCGACTCAAACTTCGAGAAAACAACTATAAAAGGCAAGTCAAAGGAAGATGCAGGAGCTGCTCACTCTCTAACGCAAATTCACGTACGAAAGATTCCAAAAAGAGACAAAAAGTTCTGAGAGCAGTTCAGTTGAAAGGCATAATACAGAGATATCGAAAAGCCTTCAACTTCTTGAGTGTCTCACCACACATCTGACACTCATCTGAGAGATTCTTGAAGTGATTCAAGAATCTTCAATCATTGGGATCACTTTCGTTATAGAAAGTATCCAGCAGTCAATTTCTCGAAAGAAAATTGATTAGAATGGGCACTGAAGCCGAGAACAAAAGACAGTTCGGAAGGAACTCTAAACTCTTCCACTGGTGGTAAAAGCGAGTTTTACGAAGGTGCGCCCTTGACTCAGCCGGAGCCACACCTGAAAGGTTCGGAGTATCGGAAGATAGCCGTGGAGCAGACAGACCAAAACGTCGGTTGCTTGCTTTACAGGAAAGGCAACTCTTTGTACACCGTATACTTTCTTAGTGAAATTCTTAGCGTTTCGGCTAAGGAGTGGACGTAGATCATTTGATCGAACCACTATAAATCTTGTGTTCTCTTGCTGATTACTGTTCTATTACTTTTGAGCTACGACGATTTAACCTAGCAACGGAGTTGCTAGAGTATAACTGCAAAAAGTAACTTAAGCAAACTTGAATCGAAAACCCTAAGTTAAGAATAACCTACTTACAAGTAAACGCTAATTTTTATTCCGCTGCATTTCGTGTGTATATCTTATTGTTACCACGACGACTCTGGTCTAAGGGACCAACATATATATATATATATATATATATTGAGTAATTTAATACATGTATATAGATTTCTTGAAAAAAGTGTGGGTAGCATGGTAAATATGGTCATTATTTAAATGTAAATATAAAAATGATTATTTAATATTTTTTTAATAAGAAAATAGGCTATTTAAGGATTTGACTCTACATTATAATTGGGCATGAAGTAGCTACAAATGGGCATGAAGTCAGCTGATTGGGCAGGAAGTCAGGAAGTCAGTCGATTGGGCAGGAAGTCGGTCGATTCGGCCGCAAGTCGTCAAACTGGGCCGGAAGTCGTCCAATTGGGAAGGAAGTCATCCAATTGGGCAGGAAGTCGCTTAATTGGGCAGGAAATCAGCAATTTACATCCCAAATACAAAAAAAAATTCCGAGTTCAAGCCGATTTCATCCATTTTTCAAGCACAAAATTACATTAAAATCCGAACTAAACAAGTGTTAAAAAATAATAATAAAGCAATATAAATGCAACTTATTCCTCTCATTTAACCAACAAAAAATCCAAACAAATATCTCATTATTCAAACAACAAGTCCAAAATCCAGAACACAAAATCCAAACAACAATTTCAAAATCCAACAAATTCAAACTCAATAGAAATTCAAATTAAATCTAGATTTAATATTGTAACACCCCCTGCTCGCCTTCCCAACTTAGGGGCGCGCTACAGTGAGTTGGGTGGTTTAAACAGCGGAAGACTTGAACAAACAAGTAGAAATAATGGTTCACACCCAATGAATGTAACCACAACACTAGAATAAGCATAAGTTGTAACGAGGAGTGCAACCTCGTATACAAAGAGCACGAATAAATGATAATATGAAGTAGTTCGGTTCCCATTTATGATCACAAACAGGGAAGGATATAAGATCAGAGTTTCATGCAGCAGAAAATTACGCAGTGGAGATATGCATTTGAAGATGTCTATCTCAGGATCAAGGTTCTTGCTCCATCAGTCATGCCCTCTACACTTCCGCATCTGCATCGCTGCTGTTAACCTGCACATTTTAGAAATAATGTGAGGGGTTGAGTACCAAGGTACCCTGTGGAGACATGTCCAAAAACATACATTTATAGATATGAATGCTATGTTACATACAGATGAGCCACGGGGTTTTAAGAAAACAATTGCCGTGTTTATCCAAAACATTTTATCACTGCATGCAGATTTACTCAAATGAAATCAATATCTATTTTACCGTTGTGTGATTGGAAGTTGGCCTACTTCCGAATCATAATGAACAATTGAGAATGGCCGAACCACTCGACCCACTGTCATCATTTAGTGCACTGGTCTCAGAACCCGCAGTATTGAGACCACGATCGATTTAAGACACAGCGTGTGTCTCTCCATATTTCTCCGAAGGTATCAATACTCCATTGAGTGACCAAGTCTGAGCTTGACTCGAGACAAAGGAGGATCAATGCCCTCAGGGTTTAAGAGTCTTGGCTCAGGATTCCTACAAATCCTGGTTCTGCCCTCGTTAAACCAAATCTCCCTAGTCAACTACGGTGGACCAGAGGAACAGATATGAAATCAAAATAGTTTGGCATAGACAATCGATTTAAAATAAAACATTTTGCATGCTTTTCAGAAAACAGAGCTTATAGCTCAAAAGGCATTTTGATTTTTACAGAAAATAGTCCCCACCTTGACAGCTTACAGATGTTTAAGCGTAAGTAAGCAAGTTCGTGTTTGAAAGCTCCTTTGTCACCCTGTGTTTCCTTCAATTGATAGCACAAGAAAATATAATAAATTAGGTGGATCATCTAACATGTCATTATCAGTGCTTGAACTGATGCTAAAGGTAAATCTCGGATCTTATGACTGACTAATCTATCTGAATGACTGAATAACACGAACCAACAACCCAACATGCAACATTTGTACCTCAATATGTGCATATGACTCATCTAATCATGTTTGTATAGGTTAACCAAACCATGGTTAAAGAATCATCAAGTTTGGAATTTGTTTACTTAGTAAACAGTCAATTTTGTATTCAAATTGGACATATTGACTCGAGTATTTAACGATTTTAGAAATCTTGTTCAAGTGTATGAACACGTGTATAACATTCTTTTGTGACAATACTTGAGCTTAAATATCAAATATATGAAGTATCAGATCAAATACGGGTCGAAAAATTGACATGAAAAGGGGGCAAAGCAGTCTGTATCGACCAACACAGGCAAAGTCGACCGACACAGATCTGTGTCGACCAATATAGATTCTGTGTCGACCGACTTAGAAGCTCCCCTGCTGCCACCATCGCAGGCGCGACGCGCAGCCCCTTTCCGGCCATCCCGAGCACCCAAAACATCACCCAAGCATCTAAACATGATTATGAACAATCCTAGGTGCTAAAAACACGAATCAACTAGCCCAGAATCGAAGAACTTGGAGAGGAAGAAAAGTGAGAAAACCTTCACCTGCGTGAGCTTTTCTCTCGTCGGCTCTGGTGATCGGACGGTGATGACAATGATCCGAGGCTACCAAAATGTTCCTAATAATGCAAGGAACAATAATATACAGCTCAAACACGGATCCATAAACGTTTACACAAAGTTCCGATGGAGGTTACAATTTTGGAAAAACTTACCGACAGGGCCTGTAAATGGTGCCGTAACTCTCTCGATACTCGACGGAATTGGATGATTTCAAGTGCTATAGAAACCTTGAAACATCATCTTGATTTGATCTTCGTAATTTGTCGGCCGATTCTTGCTCCATCGGTCTGAAAAACACGCATTAAGATGGAGGCACGAAGCAGTTTTACGGAATCGGAAAATACCAACAGCCCCTGTTAACACGTCGTATCTCCCTCGTTTCTGAACCAAATCGTGCGTATGAGTACTCTTTAGAAAGCTCTCGTCGTGTACTTTAATTGGTGTTTTATAGTTAAAGGCTGAATCGCGATGGTTTGGTTGGAAAATGTCGAGGAAGTTGACGGGGTCTGGGGTTGGGGTTGGGAGCTGTGAGAGAGAGAGAGAGAATGAGTAAATGAGCTGCTTGCATCATAAATTTGTTTTGCTCATTCCGGAATCATGCGCCGCACTTCAGACATCAATAAATGCGGGTTGATCAAGTGGGTGAAAGGATAAGGTGACACTTGGCACGATTCGATTGGCCGCGACTTTAGATTTGTTATTTCATGTAATAACTCCGATAATCAACCTTCATTGATTTTTAATTCGACAATCATTGTCCATTTTAAAAAATGCACATTCATAGAAATGATCTAAATCACGAGTTCTACTCGTGGATTTAATTCCATAATTTTAGGAATTTCTCTGATTTCGCCCTGAACTTAATAGTTCGAAAAATCATAAAATATTCCACGGGTGTCAGAATCTTATTCTGATTGTTTCTACAATTCTCATAAATTATTTTCAAGCATACACTAGCTCGGTGAAAGAAACGTAATTCTCGAGTGCAAGTTGTCAATTTTAACGTACTCCAAATACGCTAGAATCTCCGATTCATCGCGCACGAATTTCATTCATAAAATTCATTTGTAGGGTTGCCTAAGGTTTCTCAAAAAATATTCATAAGCATTTTTTTGCATGAAACGGACATGCGTGCTACAACGGGTGTCGAAAACTGAGTAACGAACAATTTAAAGGCCTAAAATAATAACTTTATTTATTTAAATAATTAATTAAGCTAATTATTGCTTAATTAAAATTTGGGATATTACAAATATATTTTAAATCCGACTTCCAGCCGGAATTATTCAATTTCCAGCTGGATGACACATTTCCAGCCGAATTTCACTTAAAATTTAATACATTTAAAAATCGAAATCCAGCTAGAAGACCCACTTCCACTTCCTGCCGAATTTCATTTTCACTTCAAACTCAATTGAAATTCGAATTAAATCTGGATTTAATATATTTTAAATCCGACTTCCAGATGGATGACACATTTCTAGCCGAATTTCACTTAAGATTTAATAAATTTAAAAATCGAAATCCAGCTAGAAGACCCACCTCCACTTCCTGCCAAATTTCATTTTCACTTCAAACTCAGTTGAAATTCGAATTAAATCTGGGTTTAATATATTTTAAATCCGACTTCCAGCCTAATTTCAAACCGAGTTCATGCCGAATTTGTCATTTCCAAATCAGTTTCAAATATTGAACACCAAATATTATATTTAATTATTTGCACTTATCTGAAAATCAATAAAAAATTGAGTTGTGTCAAACTAAATATTAAACAATGAATTTGTTAAACATTTCACACTACCCAAGAGAAGTGATGTTGTGATTAAAATATTTTAACCTAAAAAATTATACTTTTGCTATTTCTTGCATTTTTTCATAAGAGTTGCTATGCATTGTTTTTCTATTAAGATTTTTGCTATTTCAGATTTTCACTCTTATAAATAATTCACTATAAGGTGAATTTGTAAATGTCTACTTTTAGACATAGTAATCTCTTTTGTACATAGTTAATGCATCTTTTCTTCTTGTCCTGATTAGCCTAAAAATCCGAGTTTGTATAATCCACAGGGCACAAATTATCACACCGATAGACAAGACAATAAACTCTAGTCATTTTTAGATACTTGAGAATGTATTATACCACAGTCAAGTGCACCTGTCCTGGATTGGACTGATATCTTTCTACCAACAAACCAGATATCGTGCATAGCATAGCATACATTAGACTTCCGACTTCAGAAGCTTACAAAACTTTACTCATTTCATCCTTGTTTTTTGTGTCTCTGAAGACCAATCCTTAGAAAGATGAACCTCATGTCTGAAAGGTAGTAAACCCTTCTTCGCAGTTTTCATACTAAATCGAGCAATTACGAAATCTACATATGAAGCTTGAGATAGTGCCAACATTATTTTCTTGCGATCCGCAAGATTTTAATACCAAAGATGTATCCGACATCTCCAAGATCCTTCATTTAGAATTGTTCGGATAACCACCATTTTATGTCTGATAATACCTCCACATTGTGGCCCAATAGGCCTAGGCTTATCGGAGCAAAGCCTCATTTAACTTGGCTAATTTCCACCCTTAGATGACATGTGCCACCTTATACTGATGAAATATCATTCTCTTTACAAGTTGATTCTATAAGTAAAAGCATGTTCATGAGTCTTATTCATATAACTATTGATAACTCCATTAATCATCAATCCAAATAATAATAAAAATAAGTATTATCAATTAATTGAGGACCTAAATGATAATTTAGTTATTAAGTTAGGACCTAAAATTCTTAATCCAAAACTCGATATTGTTGTCATAAATTGAGAATTTTATAATGTTTATTTGGACAATTAGTTGAGAATTTTAGGATCTTTCAGATTTTAAATTAATAATTTATCTTTAAGATTCCGAATTGATAAGTAAACTACTTTTTAAATTAAATTTGTTAGGCATTGACGAACTCAAGTCCTACATTATTATAAAAAATGAATCCCTTCAATATAAAAATCCACAAACTCTATTAAGAAAATTATTTCTGAAAACAAAATTGTGATGCTTAATCAATCAAAATTAACAATTACTCCCTCTGTCCCGCCAGATTAGTCCATATTTCTATTTCCGTTTGTCCCACTAGATTAGTCCACTTTCCTAAAATAGAAAAAAAATCTCCTCATATCAATAAACTATTAATTCCACTACACTCACAAACATTGATTACTATGCCGAAACCAAAGTGGACTAATCTAATGGGACGGAGGGAGTATATACTAAAGGATTGGAGACTTGGTGATCGTCCCAACAAAATCTAATAGCGGAGTAATTTAAATTAGAAAGGTCACACATAAAGTGAAAAAAGATTCGGTCTGAGTTAGCTAAAGAATAGGCAGATGTGCAAAAAGGTGATTAGACTAGGGGTAGTCAACATCTGCCACAGAAAGTTAATCCTGTGACCCAATGTAAAATCTCATGTTTAAAAAAATAATTTTAAAAAAAACTTCTTTTTATATAACCGTGACCAATTTTCAACTATATTATCAATAAAGCCCTTAGCTTCTCTCGCATGTGTTGAAGTTACATAGATAAAATGTTTCTTCTTGGAAGATTAAGAATTATACATTCATTCTTTAAACATGATGTGAATATATGTGAGAGGGGAAATATTTAACTCAGGAAGGATAATGGCAATTATCGAACTTTATTGAGTATCCCATGATATAAATAATTTGGGAAGGTCTCAGGTTAGGCACGCTTAAACGGTTTATGCGTATTTTATCTATTAACTCAAGTCAAATTTATCTAATATACCCTAATTGGGAATTAATAAACCCTATTTGAGATGGGTGAACCCATTTGGGTATGAATAAAACCCGCTTAAACCGTTAGGCACGCCTAAATGCAAATTTTTGCCAAATAATTTTATGTTGCACGGGTATTGCTATCCCATATTAGACCACCTTAATTATTTTAGTAAGAAGATGAGAAATGTAAAAACTATTTTCTGCAAAGAAACTAAAAATTAATAAATAAAATATGTAATAATTGACATATTAAAAATGTTATCTATGATTCAAATAATTATTATTTATAATTAATGAATATGTTATTTATAAATATTTAATTTCATTCACTGCAAATAGTTTTTACATAACACATCACTATATTAATAAATCACATCTCTTCTACAATAAAAAAGGCGAATGGATACTAACAAACCCTCTCAAGATTGTAGGTCTCTGAATCATGGTGCAATTGATTTAGTTTTTCTTATTTTGGGTGGATTTTAAGGGAAGTGGTTAAGGAAAAACGATGTCCAAACATATGCATGAGACAAGTGTGTCGGCTTCGGAGAATCTTTTTCATACTTTCCATAACATATTTAATTATTTTATTTTATTGGATGGCCTAACATTCTGTCCCTAATTTCAACCCTTTTCATTTCACCTCGAAAATTTGGAAATATTATTTGAATATTATTCTAAGTCAAGGTCCACTACTTTCAAATTAATCTTGTTTTTAGTGTTTTTGTTTCTGGTGTGTTTTGTTCTCGAATTGATTGAAGAATTAATGGAAAAGCAAGCTCAAAGTCTTAGAAATAATGAGGAGCTCGATTTAGAATTAAACAAATCTCAATAGTTAGAAATTGTCGTTACTTCTTAATTTAAAGGGATAAGGGTCAATTTAACCATTCGACTATTCTGACAGATCAATTTAGTTCCTCCTTGACTATTTGACTCAATTAAGCCCTTTAACTTTAAAAAGTGGTTCAATCATAAAACAAATATATATTCTCTCATCTCTTAATCGGGGTAAAACAATCATTTTTTAAGTTGAGGGGTTAGATTAAGCCCCTTTTTAAAGTTAAAGGGCTTAATTAAGCCAAATAGTCAAGGAGGGGCTAAACTGATCTTGTCAGAATAGTCGAAGGGTTAAATTGACAATTATTCCTAATTTAAATTAGATAAATCTAAAGCATAATCTATGTTAGGAATATTGTTAGATATATTAAATTCCTCCTGTTGTTAATGATTCATAAGTATGTTCTAGTATGTTTTGGTGCATCAAAGCTCTAGCAACTCTGTATCGAGTCAAATATAAAAGTTTGTATAGGGAATGTATACTCGTGTTGTAATAGAACGAGAAAAGAAGAAGAATCAAGAATGCTAAAAGGAATCAGCAGACTTGATGATATCTGAAGAATGCTGAAGAAGACAACAAGGCTAGCAATACGAAGGAATGCTACAAGAATGCTGAAGAAGTGACTCCAGCAGAACTAGAAGATCTCAGCACAGACTATTGAGATACCAGCCGTATGCAAACAACCAACAAACGACCATCAGCAATCAAGGGAAACATTAAAGTCGTAAGTCAGACGGATGCAAATCACTAGGAAACCCGACGAATCAGAGAAAGAACAATCATCAGACACAAATGAGGTTTCAGACCTAAACAAAAAGATCCGTTCTGACAGAGACGGCTACAAATATAAGCTACGCCAATCAGAGACAAGGAGACTTGAAGAGTCTCTGTCCACTGCAGAAAAAGGAAGAACATAGATAGGCTAGCAATGCCTTTGAGTCTAACGGAGAGGATTCAAACATCACTTATAAATAGGTGTCATCCTGATTTGATTCAAAGGTTCACGAATTTCTACTTACAGAGATAAAAAGAGAAGATCTAATCACTCTCTATACTACGCGAACTCATCCCAGCTAGTGCTTGATTGAAGCTTTCCCACAATCTATCATATCTCAAGCTCGAAACTTGCGTAGTTAAACTTTCAAGATTATTTTGGGATTCTTTCTACTCTGGAAAGAATCTAGCATTCACGATTGCTCTACAAGCGTGATTCTTACGGGCAACGCCAACACAAGGATAGGTTCTGGGAAGAACTATAAAACTCCCAACAGTCGACGTCCAAGGAGAAGGGAGGTTTGTCCTCACTCTACGGAGCGACAAAGGTTGAAGATTGAAGACCGAGGTACTTGAAGGTGTGCGCTGACCAGACGGAGGAGCTGCTCAAAGTTAGAGATCAGGCCTGACCTTGTACTCAATCTTTTAGTGAATTTTCAGTCAAAGGACTGAAGAGTGGACGTAGAACAATTGTTCGAACCACTATAAATCATTGTGTCCTTACTGCTTTATTTCGTTATATTGCGCATACGTGTATTTGAAACTCAACACATCAAGTGTTGTAGTATAAACTGCAAATTAACTTAAAGAATAATTGAGCTAAAGCACATTTGATAAACACCTGCTAAGTCGAGACCTTAGCAAGATAAGTGCAAGATTGTATTAATACTTCCGTTGCATATAAAACACTCTGATCGGGGACCAACAATCTACATCTATATATATATATATTTATACTAAAATAATACCAAAGAGTATAATGGTAAAATTTTTGTTGTACTAATGGTTTATTAAATGAATTATCAAGTGTATTTATTATGAATTGATAATTATTATATATTAAAACTTGAGAAATCTCAAGAAAATTGATTGTATTTTAAGTGTAAGAAAATGATGACAATATACGATATATTTTATTTAATATTTTTCTTTTGTAGAATATATTTTTATGGTTCACTATATGTATATCAAAATTATTTTCCAATTAAAATATTCTCAATATATTCATTCAAAATGTATGATTTTGTGAAAATTATTTTAAGGAAAATTATGCCAAAAATAGAGTACAAAATTATACTAAAAAAAATATTAAAATAATCAATATATATAATTCATGACATTTATATAAAGATTTATAAAAATAAACAATTATTTAACTTAATTTATTTATCGATAAATTTAATATTCTTTTTACTCTTTCACTTGAAGTAACACAAGTTCAAGTCTCTCTATTAGCACTTTTTTAGTTTTAGATATTTTTCATTTTTTATCAACTAAACTAAGTAGTAAAATTAAAATATCAATCAAATCATGTTTTTTTCCCTCCCCAGTCTCTCCCTTACTCAGTCTCTCCTCTTATCTTTTGCTGCAAGTACAACAACATCACTTACTGGCACAACCCCACCCTCACTCGTCGTTTCAAACCAGTCGGATCATACCGCCATTTATTGTTTGACCGATTTAGTTTACATAAATTATTTGATCAATATGCAGGTTTCAAGAAATCTCAAACTGTACTTATTAGTTTGACTAAAAAAATTTCTTGCAAATCGGCCAAACCAGACTGCAAACACCCCTATATTTCATTCTCTATTCCACTATTAAAATTATTAATATTAATTTACTATTTATTTATAATTTTAATTTATTATGGTTTGGATTGATTTATAAGTTTAATTGTAGGGTTCATCCCACCCATATATAATATTTTTTAGTAATTAATTTTCAATTTTTACCTAAATTTTGATTACTAAAATTGATTAAATTGTAACCATAATTTGTTTTCTTATAAGATATTTATTTTTGTTTATAAAAATAAATTAGAGCATATTGTATTATACTTAATTTTTTATTTTCATAATAATATTTATTATAATTAGTAATCGAGGCAGTGGAATATTATTTGGAATTGTAGCGTATTACTACTTTCCTTAATATTTATTGGTTTTCATGTTTCATACCAAGTTTTTGTCATTTAATTTGTAGAGAACTGCGTATCTTCGAGTAGGCCAGAATGGTTCAAACTTGTACGTCTTGAATAGAATTATCGAGTTGTAATAAGACCATCTAATCATCTGTCAAAACAAACATCAATTTTTCAAAAGAACATTCAACGGAACACTTGAAGAAACTTGCAATCATTTAGGCCGAGAGGAGTTTGGACCAAAGTCAGCTTTGACATTAAAAACGACTGACGAGAAACAAAAAGAACTGCTCCTAAAGGCAAGTTTGAGAAGTCTAAGGAATCAACAAATTTTGGAATCCTAAAACTTTTGAAAAAGAGCCGTTCTGATCAACAAAAACAAAAGTAAAATGCTCTACCGCTTGTAGCAATGTGATAGAGTAGACTTTTCACATAAAGACATGACACTAGCCAATCACTTCAACATCAACTCTCCCACTTCTCTTTGAGTATAAATACTTTCAGAGAGCTTCATAGAAAAGTTTATGAATAACATACGACACAAGAACGAAATATAAGAAAACAAACTTCCAAGAGAGAATTCTCTCAAGTGCTTTCAAAGCTCCGGAGTTCATTCTATCTACATAAGTGAATCTGAGATCGGTTTCTAATCTCCTTACAAAAACCGACACTCACAACTACCAACATCAATTATGTTTTGTGAAGAACTGAATCTCACAACCATTTTCCAGTGAGAGAGGCCTAGCGACACTTTCGTGGTAAAGCTGAAAAACAGGAAGAGAGCGGATACAAAGTGGACTTGTTGGGTGCACATACAACCCGGAGGACGTAGGAGCTTTTCGCGACTGCTATAGACCAGTGACATCACCTTGTAACTCTATTCTAGTTATTCCGATCCTTCTGGCGGATGAAGAGTGGGCATAGGAGCATCTGACATTCGAGCCTTTATAAATATCACGTGTTGTTTACCACTTTCTTTGTCTATTTGTTTTATGTGCTGATTTTGAAATCCAACAACTCACAAAATTGTTGTTGAAGTATATTTCATAACTGATCAAATAAATTTTCTGAATTAAAATATTTTCAAAGTACCAGCTGATTTGAAAAAGAGTTGGCTGATCCACCACATTCCAAAAATCTTCCGCTCCTCATTTATACTTTTAACATTTTTGGACTAACAGATATAAAGTATAAAATCATTGTGGTTTAGTTTTTCTTTCTCCTGGCTCAAATTAAAAACTGAAAAACCAAGCCCACAAAGTTGACGAGGTCGCCGTACATGTTTCAACTAGCAGTCAATGAAGTATAGCGATAATAATTAATAATTCCAATTGTCTTTTCCAAAATAATTTAGTTATAGAAATGTTTTATTTAAATTTTCCACAATAAGATATTTTCGGATCGATTCTCTCATTTTATGCATACAAAACTTGAATATGCTCAATTGCGCTCATCAATTTGAAAAAAATAAAATTCAAAATGATTATGGCAGATAAAACAGTAGATTTTATCTGGAAATGCAAAAGGTATATATATAGATATATATTTATATATATATATATATGAGCGAGCCTATTGAAGATAAGGTTTGTGGTATAGGCCTCGAACAATATTATTATATATGGTACAAGAGAAATACAAGAAATTAAAAAAAGAAATCGAAAACAAAAAATGTAAAAAAAAAGAAAAGAAAAGCAGACGTTGATTGCTAGTGATTGCTGGTGAAGGGGCTGAGCTCCATGGCCGGATTCATGGAAGCGAATTTCAAGAACTCTTGTGGCAGAAACGGGCCGCCGGCGCCACCGTCTTCGCCCATGCCGAGAAAATCTCTCGTGAAACCATGCAACCCAGAATGCAAGCTCACCGAGCTGCCATTGATGGAGTTATGATGGTCGAGATTATTCCCGGAGCTAAAATTCATCGTGGAGTTGCCCTTGGCGGCGGAATTCTCCGGCTGCTGCCGCCCGAATACCTGATGCAGCTCGCTTCTGTTCTGCGCCAGCGGGTTGCTGCTGAAAGACAGCGTGTTGTTGGACGACGACGGCGGAGACGACGAGTTCATCACTCCCATCGCATTGCCGAAGAATGCCGGGCTGCTTTTGGTCGACCCCATTTGAGCTGCTTTCTGCAGCAGCGCGGTTGCCGACATGGGAGCTGACGGCGGAGATTTTGATTGGTTGTCGGAGTAGAGGGAAGCGAGAGAATCCGCCATCGTGTTTCCGCTTGCTTGATTACTCACCGGCTCCTCCTTCATCCCTTGCTGCGGCGGCAAGGGAGAGAGAGACAGATTCGCGTATGAATTCGGCCCAAACAGATTGTTGGACGCCATTTGAATGATGTCGGGAATGCCGGTTGATGAATTCGGCATAAAAATATCGGAGTTATGATCCATGGAATTGAGCTGAGAGTTTGCTTGATCCAACCACAGCGACAGCCTCGGCTTCTGCTGATGATGATCGCCGAGAATTGAGTTTCCGAGATGCGGGATTCCGGCGGAGGCGGCGAAGCCCGGATTCATCAGATTCCCACTCATCAAATCATTTCTGAAGCTCAAATTGTTGCTTCCAACAGCCGTGATTCTCGAGCTCTCCTCAGCCAACGCATCACAGAAAGCTCTGTGCGTGATGAAGCTGTCTTTTCTACACACACACACACACAGAGAGACATTATTAAATGAAACAAACAATCCAATCCATCAAAGTTTGCAACAGATGAAAACACTTATTACCTAATCATTTGCAGACAACAAATTGAAAAAGAGGGGGGGGGGGGCAGCAGCATTAAATTCAGGCAACAACAAGAAACACATGATGATAAATGGATTGAATTAAATTAAATTTACCTGGAAAAGAGAGTTCCACAGTCGCACTTGTACTCCCTCGTCCCACAAGTCTTGGAATGCGCCTTCCAATCCGACTGAACCGCGTATTTCTTGGAGCACTTCTCGCACTTCCACTTCTTCTCGCCGTGCTTCCGGCTGAAGTGCTTCTTGATTCCGGTGAGGTCGCCCAGCGCCCGCCCCGGCTCGTGGTGCACGCAGCTCTTCTCCGGGCAAATGTACACCTTCTTCTTTATCTGGTCCTTGTTTGCTCTTTGCTTCAGCTTCCATGGCAGATTGTGCCCTCTTCTGTGCAGCTGCAGATTCTGGTCCCTCTGGAACCCTTTGTTGCAGATTTCGCAGATGAATCGGTTTGTCGCCATCAACGTCTTCGGTGATAGCGCTATCACTTCTGCATCTGGATCTGCACACACACACACACACATACATATATAATTATATACATACAATCATCAAGAACATATATATATATATATATATATATATATATATATATGAGATAGAATGAGTTGGTGTTGATGAAGTGAAATAGTAAATACCAGGAGTGCCAGGAAGATTCCTGCGTTTCTTGGAGGGAGGGGGTTTGGAGTTAGGGTTTTCATGGGGGAAAACTTTGGCTGCTGCAGAATTGGGAACAGAAAACACATCACCAGACATCATTTGATTGAGTTTGAGAGTGTGTTTGCAAGAAAGGCTGGGTTTTTGGTGTGAATTCAGACAGCAACAGAAAGAAGCTACGCAACAAAACACACAAACAACCTCTCCGACTCCAAATACATACAGATAAAAATCCCTTTGGTATTATTCAAACACTCCGCCAAAAGAAGAAGAGAAACAACAACAAAATTTGTATTACTTTTGCTAAAAAGGTTTGAATCCGGAGAAGAAAACAGAAGCTCACACAGATCTGGTGGAGGCTTTGTTTGATTTCTACTGAAAAACACCAAAAAATACCATTGAAAGCTAAGGAGAATATTTCCTCTCTTTTTCTAACAACCCAAACTCCACCACCCTCTCTCTCTCTCTCTCTCTCTTGCAATTAAGCTTCCCCTCCAGCGTCCTATCTCTTTATCTCCTAATTTCAAAGTCGGTCAGCCATAGATTGAGCTCATGGGCTCCACCTCTCTCTCTCTCTCTCTCTCTATATATATATATATATATATACACTTGTGTTTGTACGTATTTATTGGCTGTATGCTGCTTGTAACCAGAATTTGTAGAGCTGTGTGTCATCTGTAGTTTTTCGAGCTCAATTCCTTTTTTCTAGACCAAATTATCAATTAAACTAGCTAGCAAAATTATAAGAATTTCAATATACATTAAATATTTTGTGTAAAAGTTTTCCTGGAATCTTAGTACCGAACTGCCAATCACATTTCACTGTCCCACATATACAGTTCCATACTGTTACACTACTCAAGGTTTTTTTTTATTTTTTTTCTCACTTCAATCTTGGATAATTTTGAAGTGAAAATTTAAACACCACTTAGTTTGAATTGAAAAAACTCATAGATATGATATTAATAATGGCTACATAAATGCTAAAAATAGGTAGATAAGGATGAAAAAATATAGACCAAGATTTTGAAAAAAGGTGGGCCTAAAATGGAGTGAGAAAGGTCAATCGGGGAATGGTTTTAAGTTTCAACTTTTTGACAAACATAGGGTTTTGTGATATTTAAAATATAAAAAAGACTTGATTTATATTTTTTTAGATTTATTTATTTCTCTACTTTTTGTTCACTTTTGGATCCCAAAAATAAAATTATAAAAAAGGTTGTGGGAAAAAGGGCATAGCAGTTACGGCAGTGGTAATATGTAAAAAGTGAGCTGCCTTTATTGCTCGTGTGTTCAGGAATAAAATCATTACAACATAATTAAAGTTGGGGACTTTTTAATATAAAAAATATATATAAATTTAATAAAGTGGAAATATGTATATTACTGTAGAGATGAAAAAATAAAAGAGAGAGAGAAAATAATTACAAGTGCAGGAGCAGCAGCAGCGGTGTCAGAGAGAGTTTTCGCAATTCCCGATGAGGTTTCGGCCACCCGTGACCCCATGTCTCTCTCCTTCTGTCTAAGTGAAACTGACTTGTGGGACCCACTGCCTATGTGTGTATCTATCATGTATCTCTATTTTGCATCATGTAATTTGCTCTAGCTAGTGTGTGAGCATAAAATTAATTGAACTACCGGTTGAAAATTGAATTAAACTAAAGATTCTACTATGTTTTAATTTGGGCAAGAGTTAGACTTCGATATTGTTAGTAATAATAATGTTATAATTTTAATTATTTTTTAAAATCGGAATTCTATATTTATGAGTTTTGTATTTAACTGTTTTTTTATTTTTCTTTAATTTATATATATATATATATATATATATATAAAATTATTCAAATTATAAAAATATCAATAAATAAACTTAATTTATAATTTGATTAAATAAAAAATGTATTTGAACACAATTCTGAACCATTCAACATGGATCCGTTGATCATCGAGCAGTTGCAAACGGATCCATTTTCCAAAGTGAAATATTAGTTGTTTTCGAATTTGCAACACGAGGCCGTCACAATTGGATATTGTTGTGTCTTAAAATGATTTCACTTATTTTGAGCTCATTTACAATTATAAGTAAAGTGCGACCCGGCAGGCAAAACCAAGTTTAGCGTTCCGATAAATATCGACTCGAGTAAATGATCAAGTCGATTTCTGATCACTAACTTGATCTAACTGCTCTTGTCGACATTTGCTCAAAGGGCGCATTAATTGGAAAAAGATATCATATATCTTGTTTCTTATTTAGGCGATATTCGACATTTTCTACTTTATATTTGAATAGAAAATAATATACCCATGGTACAAAAAGATTTAGGCAAAAACTTGCATTAGACACACCTAAATGGTTTAGGCGGGTTTTATCCTTACTCAAATGGTTCACCCATCCCAAATAGAGTTTATTAATCCCCAATTAGGGTATATTTGATGGATTTTGCTTAGATTAATGGATAAAACCCGCCTAAACCGTTTAGGTGTGCCTAACCTGAGACCTTCCCAAAGATTTAAATATATCTTACTATATATAATTCTATTTTCCTTGTGAGTCTAGTGTTTCTCCCCAACAAATTTTTGTATTGTTATTGTAAAAGGGATTGATATTTCTCTCCCTAAACATTCAAATAATAAGATTTTGCTATTTTTTTCTGTCTTGAGTATTCTTTCTTTATTTTCCGTTTTCTCTCAAATTTCACCCATCAACATATATTCTTATTGCATTGATTGTGTTCTTCTTTGTTGTAAATTGAAGCGATTGCAAACACAGATAACAAACAGAAAAATAAAGGACACAAAGAATTATAGTGGTTCGAGCATAAGCTCTATGTCCACTCTCCAAGCCTACACAAGTGATATATATTATTTCAAGGTGAAGAACAAAATTACAGGGTTAAAGAGTTATCAGGGAACACAAACCCTACTCTCTCTCTAGACTACTAGTCTCTCCTAGCAACTACATTGTGTTTGGGCCAATTTACAATGACAGGAAGTATGAGTATTTATAGGGACATATTCCTAGATTCACAAGGAATATAAATCCAGATATGGTAAGATATATCTAAATCTAAATCTATCTCTAATAGATTTATTCCTTTCCAAATCTTATACTAATAGGAATGTCTCAGGTTAGGCATGCCTAAACGGTTTAGGCGGATTTTATATATTAACCCAAGTCAAACTCATCTAATATACCCTAATTGGGGATTAATAAACCCTATTTGGGATGGGTGAACCCATTTGGGTATAGATAAAACCCGCCTAAACCGTTAAGGCGTGCCTAACGCAAGTTTTTGCCTATACTAATAAGGATAAATCTTGTCCAACAAGGAAATAAGATATACACCATATATTTCCATATCTTACTCAAACTACTTCAATATTTCTCCAATGTGGGACAATTGGGTTTGCCAATCCCAACAATCCTCCCCTCAAACCCAAGGACCACAATCCCGTATCCTTCCCCTTGATCACAATTCATCTTATACCGCCGTTAACTACCGGGACCCTCCGCCTGACCACCATTGTCAGGAAGCTTTCGACACAAGGCACCCAATTGTATCGAGTTTTGTTGAGGGCTTCCTCCCCTCGAGCCTTGATCTGTCTCAACTCATCTTACACCGCTGTAAACCAACGGGACCCGCCACCTGACCACCCATTAAAAAGCTTTCGACACAAGATACCCGGAGACGATCCCCACTCGAATTGAGGGCTTCCCACATTCATCAGAGTCCACTCCAACAATTCTCCACCTTATGCTCAATATCACCTAAACTTTAGCACCACCTCAATACTTCGAGTTATCCAACAGTTTTGATCAACCTCAGTAGTACTCAAACTTAGTACTAGCTTAATTATTATATCCGCAGAGTTTATCGAGGTCATTTGACATTGTGTTGCAACACTTCTCCAGTCAAACTCCTCATCATACCCAAAACATCTTGCATAGTCTAAATCTACGAACCCCTTGGTTGCAAGCAACTTGTGCCAGTCCCTTTGACTGCAAGAAACTCGTACCAATCCCTTTAACTGCGAGCTCCAAACCAGTCCCTTTGATTGCGAGTTTCGAACTCAAACCAGTGCCTCAAACTGCGAGCTTCAAACTCGTACCAATCCATTTGACTGTGAGGCTTTGAACTCGTACCAATCTTTTTTATTGCAAGTTTCACGCTTGTCCTAGCCCCTTCGATAATAGATTCTTTCTAACTGTTCCTAGAACATGCTAAAGTTGCTCCAATGAACCTAATCGATTCCAGCGAACATCGAGAGCCTTGCTCCATCGAATCTGGTTTACACCAGTAAACCTCGAGAGCCCAGCTCCATCAAACTTGGTTCTTCGCTCCAACGATCCTCGAGAGCCTTGCTCTATCAAAACTGGTCTCCACCAGAAAACCTCAAGAGCCTTACTCCATCGAACTTGGCTCTTTGCAGGCTGCGAGCCATCTCGCCTCCCCCACACCTTATCGCTCCTCGTGTGAGATGTACAACCTGAATTCAGTATCCAATTCAAGGTCGTGCCCAAAACTCCAATTGTTGATTGTTCTCTCCACACCTTTAGCAACACTGTATCTCCCTTGCTTAATATCTGAGCACTACGAGCTCTCTCCAGTGCATCCTTCTTCTGTTGTTCCGTCATCTTATTGGTCAACACAGCCTCCTCCTTCAAGGTATTTGCCAAGCCTTGCTACACAACACCCGCTTGCACATTCATCCTCCATAGATCGGAGTCGTTCGATCATGTGAAATTCTCCACCTTGAATATTGGAAGAACCTACATCAATCACTTTGACCACATGTTTGTTCCACGTTCACCGCACCAATTTGTTGTGAATTGAAGCGATTGCAAACACAGATAACAAACAGGAAAACTAAAGGACACAAAGAATTATAGTGGCTCGAGCATAAGCTTTACATCCACTCTCCAAGCCTACACAGGTGATATATATTATTTCAAGGTGAAGAACAAAATTACAGGGTTACAGAGTTATCAGGGAACACAAACCATACTCTCCGTCTAGACTACTAGTCTCTCCTAGCAACTACATTGTGTTTGGGCCAATTTACAATGGTAGGAAATAGGAGTATTTATAGGGACATATTCCTAGATCCATAAGGAATATAAATCTAGATATGGTAAGATATATCTAAATCTAAATCTATCTCTAATAGATTTATTACTATTCAAATCCTATACTAATAAGAATAAATCTTGTCCAACAAGGAAATAAGATATACACCATATCTTTCCATATCTTACTCAAACTATTTCCATATTTCTCCAATGTGGGATAATTGAGTTTGTCAATCCCAACATTCTTCATTATCTATTTTGCGATATATCTACATAGCATCGAAAGATCTTGAGTTCTTCTATTGATCTTAAAGTTGTCATGAAGGTTTTGTCGAAACATGGCTTGTTCCTGGATGAAATCGAAATATCTTGAGTTCATAATGAAAATATTTTATTTAAATTAAAATTTGCGGAAATTACTTAAATAATGAAGGTAAAAAATAATTAAAAAAACTACACGTGTTAATACAACAGCTATTGAATCACTAATTGGACGATGATGGTATGAGTCACAGTTCATTCATAAAAATTAGTTCTTAAATGAATATAATTCTATATATGAATTTAGTTCTTAAAATATAAGCCTATATATGACTATATATTTTTAATTGTATTTTAATATCTTACAATCATCATTATCCATGGTATTTCGTATGTTAAGTACTAACTATCTATAGTATATATATTTAAATAAAATTACATTAATATATTTTTTTTTATCTCTAATTCTATGGAACATCAAGTCTCATATGCGCAACGCGCAAATTATAGAATTAATTTTTAATAGGAAAAAGCATCTAAGCTGATTAGGTGGCACCAAGCATTGGAAAATAATTAAGGGAGATTGATAGGAAATCAAATTAGCATGATTTTCACAACATTGCATATTACTATAGTCTTTTCTGCCAAAGGAACATAATATAAGTGTGACCTCCCCAAAATTGATTTACGTATATTAGAAATTAATATAATTATCATAAAATCTTCTTTGGCTTTTCAATATTGGTAAAGTAAGACTAAGCTCACGAGTTTATCCTTCTAGCCAAGAACAAGTTGATATATATTTTTTTTCTTTTTGAAATTACGGTTTATAGTTTAAATAAAGAATATATGTTTCTTCATGTAATTAAATCTATAATTAATTAATTATAGACAAAAAGCACATTAACCACTGCACTCCGAGATCGGGGAGATTCTGTTAGTTATGTCCCTATTTCTCCTCTTGTAGATATGACCAATGGTGAAAAAAGAGAGGGATAATTAGTCCCAAAAGGAGGGTCGCAAGATGACTATTAGCTCAGTGATAAAGTACGCTCCTGACAATTATTTTGTTGTGCCTCATTAGCTATGAATCTGAGAGTATTTTCAACTGTAGTTCAATATATGCACATGAAAGCTTGACCCTAAATGTGAATCATCCGAGATACATTAACATGAAATGCGAGTTGTTAGGAACTAAGTTTTAGTTCCCTCCTTAATTTGATGTTTTGATATGTCAAAATTTACTTTAGCACTAAGTTTCTAGAGTTCTATAATATATTCCTTGTATAGAATTGTTTGATATGTAATAGAACTTAGGTACTGAAGATCGAGCGATGGAGATGCTTGAGATTTGAAAAAGTATTCGTGCGTGAAACTCGGTTTCACTAGGTATGACCAAGGCCTATACTGACCATGGGAAGTCAGTATAGAGGTTACCATACTGACACATAAGAAGTCAGTATAGAGGAGCTCATACTGACTATGGAATGTCAGTATGGAGGCATTTACTTCAATAAGCACGAGGAACACAAGGTGAATTGAAGTCAGACTTAAAGGCGAGTAAATGCTAAATAAAAGTCAGTACGAGGATGTCCTATACTTGGATTCCACGGACTGAAACTTAGTCTAACAAGAGCAGGTACAAAGTACAAGGCAAGTACACCTTTTCAGAGCAAAGCGAAGCAGACCTACCAAAGAATGACTGTGATTGAATGGATCAATCCTTGTCTCTAACGACTTGAATTTTGTGTCTAATGGATATAATTTAAATTGTCGACCATGGATGACTAACGCTTCGACTGAAGATTATATCCGAAACACGTAAAAAGCTAAGCCGACACTCTGTCATTTTCTCTACTAAAAGCTCTCTGATATTCCATGATTCCATTCACGAGACTTGAGTTTCCAACTCAAGTTAATCTTTCCGTGCTACGTGGTTCAAAGCACGAGGCTAAGCTCAAAGCTTAAGCTACTTCTTGGTGAATATTATCTTTCTAAGATATATTCCCAGCTGTCACTATCCTATTCTGGGATAGTGATTCTCACGGGCGTCTAGCCACTAAACTTAGATATGGGAAGAACGAGTAAGCATCCAACCATCAAGGAAGAAGGCTGCGAGGTGCGTCCTCACTTCAACCAGAAGACTAAGTCAGTAAGAAGTTCCTAGGCGAGTGACGACAGCAAACTGAAGGACGGAGTACTGACGGACTGTTCATAGATTGTAAGGAGACTTGTAACCAAACTTAGTGGATTCGCAATTAAATTCGGAAGAGTGGACGTAGGATATTAAATCCGAACCACTATAATATCCTCTATCATTTACTTGCTTACTTTACATTTCAGTACTTAAGTTTGTCAAGCTTACTTTAAAACCTTTAATACTTAGTCAAGTATTGAAGAGTATATCTTGAAATTTACTTAAGAATTCTCTGAGCATAATTTACTTTCTTAACTTGAAACTGAGTTTCAGTCAGTTTCGGAGAACGAATGCTTATCAAACTTACTTCCGCTACATATTATATTCTCTAATTTTGGGACCAACACTAGTGTCATTACGATGTAATATTAAAAACTCTACATTCCAAAGTTAATCTAATTACTTTCTTTCAATTTAATTTTAATGTGGTAGTGAAATTAATCAAATTAGTCCGAATCCCTCCCTTTTCTTTTTTTCAGCCATTTTTATTGTTTTTCAAATCGCGACTTTCTTTTTAAGTTAAAGAGCAAATAATATTGGCCTCAAGCTATTAATTTTTATGTTGTATAGTGTTTTCCATTTATTTAATAATTTGAATTATTCGAAAAAAAAAGGAATTTATGAATTTGAATTTGTTACAAACTTTAATTTTAATAACAACTCATAAATCTCTTTTAACATTCAGACACTAGTTGCTAATTGAATTCCTAGTGAATGTAAATGGTTATATAAAATATCACAAGATCTATTCATTAAGCAAGCGCAAAAAATAATAATAGTAGTAATTAACATATTAAAAAAATATATTTGGAATTTCATTAAAGTATATTAAATAATTTAACGCTCACACCTGTAGTATTTGTATTCAAAATACTATATAAATTTTATTATGTAATTATTCATAATGATCGAGTCAAGTACTACAATACACATAGGAGTGTAATTAAACCAAAACGAGCTGACTAATGTATTGTTCAAATTTATTCTTTTATTATCAAATTAAACTTCAAGGATTTTATCGGATACTTTTCAGTTCACAAACTTAATTAAGCCTAAACAAATTTCTTAAATTACATTATATTTAAAATACTCATCAACTTTTTATTTGAAATAAATAATCTTCTATTTTAAAAATAATATAATATTCATAACCAAATTAAAATTTTGTTCTAATTATAATAATCCAACATACTTGTTACTTTTAAATTATTAAAATATTAATTATATAAAGTTATTAATATTATATCTCATATTGATTTTGCTAACAAACTTACAAGGTAAATACTAATTACTAAGATTCTCAACTTTAATTTATCTAATAAATAAGTTTGAACAAATTTTTAATGAGTTGTGGAAATTCAAAAAACTTAGAACAATTCCATTTATAGTCCTTACTATTTTATGAATCTTGATTTGATGTATAAAAAATTTATGTGCCCATATATTTCTATAACGCGTCATTCATCATGATTGAGAGATAGATGGCGTGTTACATCATTTGAAAAAAATATATATATATTGCAAACGACGCATTGCCGTAACAACTTACTTCTTTCAAAAGTATTTGTTTTTCTTTTAAAAAAATATATATTTTTCGTAAAATATTCTTATCCATGATATTCACTTAAAATATAAATATATTATTTCAATTATACTTCATCAAATCATACATGAACATACTAGCGTAGGGCTCGAGCTACGTGCAAACGACGCAAAGAATTCCATTACGTAAACGTTGACTAGCATATACTTTTTATAACAACAATAATAATTTATGTACCATTAATTATCATAAAATAAACAATTGTGTACCATAATATATATATATATATATAATATTATTAAAATGATATATTTTATGTTTAATATGAATTAATCTTTATAAAAAAACAAGATAGTTGAATTATTAATTTGCGCTAGCTTAGTATAAACACAAGAGGATATATATGCTTAGGAAACTCATTTGTAGGTTATCCATAAATTTAATTTTTTTGCAATTCATTTTCACTCATATATATAATATTCAAAAGCATTTGGAACTCAGTAGTACATATATTTTACCTTTTTAAAATTGAATTGTTCCAAATTTCCCAAAACTGAGATTAATATGATCACAGTTTATAAAATAAAGATGTATCTCACAAGAATATAAACACACACATACATATATATTTTAATTTAGTTTTAAAAATAAAATTAATTTTAATTAAAAATATATATGGGCCTTTAGATTGAACACATCAACAATTTAATGGAATGTATTAATTACTTTTTATATCTTAAACTTGATTTGCAAAAATGTATAAGAGTATGATCAAATTTTTATTTGAACAATTAATTAGGTACATAAGTGGGTCGATGTGGAGCACTGCCAGATGCATACTACTGTTGCGTGGACTAAAGCCCCCGCCGAGTTTTCGTTCATTTTAATAGTATGATGATTCGGTATTTTTGATAACTCTTATAGAAAATTTCTAAATTCGCCATTGATGTGAAGGTAGGGTGAGCTTTAAGCCCCAACCAAAAAAATCTTGAATTTAGAGATAGAATGATACGATATTTTTATGAAATAACATTCTTCGCTAATAAAAGGCGAGCTAAGAGCATCTCCAACCGAACCCCAAAATTCATTCCAAAATCCAAATCAATTCCAACCGAACACCAAACACAAACCCATTTTGCGTTTTACAGTTTTCTCTCTCCAAAATACACCAGATATGGTGTTCTACTGTTCACCACACAATTTCTTTAAAAAAATTGCACTTTAGCCTCCAACTTATATAATTTTATAAATTTGGCATTTATGAATTTTGTAGTCTTTAATTATTTGTTCTAGTAATATATATATATATATATATATATATATATATATATATATAATTTAATTATATTATTATTATTATTATTATTATTTACTAATAAGTAATGTATGAATAAATAAAATTGCATAAATTTATCATTTATACCATTTCATATTTTATTTGCTTTTAAATTTATTATATTTTTATAATTACACTTAAACTTAATAAAATTAAATAAGCATTGACATAAGAACATTAAAATTTCTAAAACAATAACATTGTACGAAATATAAAACAATTACATTACAATACTAAAAACAAAATACAATGCAACTCATGAAATACACAATTAATAATCTTAATATAATCTTAATATCATGTTTTTTTAATTTCTTTATTATTTAAATAATTTTTAATAAATTATAAATTTATAGTTTAAATAATTATTCAATGAATAATATTTCGTATTTTTAATAATTAATTATTTTGTAATAATTTATTTTCTTTGAAATTAATAAATGGTTGAAATTGCAAATTTGTTAAAGCTATTGTTAGTATTTGAAAAGTTGTGATAAAGGAATATGCTGAGAATATTTTTTTCAATTTGAGTTTAGTGTTTTCGGTTGAAGAAGAATGGTGTTTGATGTGACATTTACTGCAATTTTTTGTTTGGGTTTGAGTTTTTCGATTGGAGATGGTCTAAAAGTGAAAAGAAGAGGGTGTGAGAGGGCTGTCAATAATGATGATGGACTAAAAAATCTTTCCATTTAATTAGTTGTAAATTCTTAGATATATATGAGTTTTTTTTACATATTTTATCATTCTTATGAGTTTTTTTATTCATTTTAACTAGATTTGCACCCGTGCGTTGTATGGAAAATTTTTATTTATTTAGAAATTTATTTATTTTTTAATAAATTTTATTAATTTAAATTTTAGTCTATCCAAATGTTTTAATTTAATTGTGTATCAATTTAATAATTTATTGGAAACAAACAAAATACTTTAATCACTTACGTCTGAAATTAAAAAACAAATTAAAAATTTTAAGTAATTCTAAATATAAACTCATATTCTACTTAGTCATCTTATTTATATTTAATATAAAATTAAGTAAATATAATTTTTTATAAGTTTGCAGTTTGTAATCTTTGTCACCTCACAAATATAATTAAGACAAATTATTTAATTTTCTTTCATATTTTTATTGTTGGTTATTGCATATCTAAAATATAATAAAAAATAGTATAAAATTAATGTAAGTAAATTAAAAAATAATATTAATTTTGATGTGATAAGTTTTGGAGGGAAAATGACAAAATCGTAAATAAGTTGAATTATTTTCTTTTAATATACTATATATAGATGTAAATAACCAGATATTTTTTATATATAAAAATCGAATAGTAGCGCCCCCTAATTATTAAATGGATTTACATAAACGTTGTAAATTTATATATAACTTTTAACACTGAATTCATTTTCTATAATTATTGATGTCGAAATGCCTTGAATCTTTTATAAATAAGGTGTGAATGTCGATCATTGAAATATTTCCGAATATACATCATGAGGGTTACACGTTGATGAGTCATTTTCAAAGAGAATTTGAATTTCCCTTAAATTGAGGTTCACAAAATATTTAACTCAATCAAGAGGAATTATATCGTCTGAGGTGGTCCATTCCATCTATCTTTATTTTCTCTCACTTACATAATACCTTTTTTTTTTTCAAAATAAAAATAGAGATATTATAGCGATGTAATAAAATAAAATGATATTTTATCAATATTTGTGTAATAAGATATTAGACGAATAATATATAATTTCAATTTTCAACTGCTTTTGGCTGCAAGCTCTTGGATCCTACTACAAAACGGATTATTCTTCTCTCACATACCCCACCGCCATACCCTTCTCTCTCATTCGTTTCCTCTATCTCTCTCTTTCATATTTTCTTTTAATATAATACATTAATTTAAATACTACTCTACCAGTTAAAACTCGAATTCATATAACTTAGATTGAATACCGATAATGCATTACATCTACTTGCGTTCCGAGCTGAGACTTATCTGCATTGTGAATAACAAATTCTTTTGGATAAAGGATTTAAATTTAATATAAGGATTCGAATGTAAAGTTAGGTCGTTACGTATAATGTACCAAACTATATAGTAAAGGGGATGCCAAAATAATTTTTTAATCTATGCCATGCTCTATAAGTAGGGGTGTAAATGAACCAAACTGTTCGTGAGCTACTCGGATCTCGACTCGATAAAAGCTCGTTCGAGTTCGTTTAGTAAAGCTCGTTTATTAAATGAACCAAACTTGAGCATCATAGTATTCGACTCGTGAGCTCGTGAGCAGTCTCGTTAGCTAAAATTAGTAAGAAATATAAAATAATTAATTCTATAAAAACAATATTTTCATAATTTAATAGTAACAATAATGATAAATCTATCTAATAATGAAAACTATTTAGCATATGAGCATGAATATGATACTCCCTCTGTCCCTTCCTATTAGTCCCATAGGAAGGGACACACAACCCAAGACAAATAAAAAAAAAAGTTACAAATGCATTATAAAAGAATAAAAAATTTTAAGTGGAATTGAAAAATTACCAAAAGGGTAGAATCCAAAAAAAGTAGAGGGAAAATTAAAGCTGAAAATTAAAGGAGGCAAATTCAAATTTTTGCCTCTAAATACTCCCTAATCCTCTCTAATCAAAACACTACATCAAATTACAAACTTCTGCAATTTTACATCAAAATGGGGAAACAAGCAGACATTACAGATTCAAAAAAGGAAGAAATAGTGCAGTTCTTGTTAGTGAACTGCATTGATGGCAAGCCTGCAAGGGGGAAGATTAATGAAGCTGCAGCAACATTCAATGTCTGTCGGAAGACGATTTCACGGATCTGGGAAACTGCAAAAGGGCAAAGAGATAAAGGTGAAGTCATGCATGTTCTGGGCAAGAGATTCATGAGAATCCATGAAGTGAAACATAAGGTAAATTATGATCAAATAGCTCAAGTACATTATCAAAAAAGAGGAACAATCAGAGCCCTAGCAGAGCCTGCATGTTTACCTAAGACAATTTATGTACAGCAGGACAATGCAAAGCCACACATCAACAATTCAGACCTAGATTTTCAGGCAATAGCACACACTGATGGGTTCAACATATCATTAGTGCAACAACCACCTAATAGTCCTGATTGCAATATTAATGATCTTGGATTTTTTAGAGCAATTCAAAGTCTGCAGCAACAACAATCATGCAAGGATGCTGAGGAGCTAGTTCAAGCAGTCATATGCAGTTACAACAGCCTTGATGCAATGACACTAAACAAGGTGTTCTTATCATTACAGTGTTGCATGCAAGAAATTATGAAAGTGAAGGGATGCAACAACTACAAGGTGCCACATATGAAGAAGAATGCTTTATTACTAGCCAATGAATTACCAAGAACCTTAGAAATACCCATGGAACTGGTGAAAGAGACTATGCAGTTCTTAATTGATGCAGGGCACATTGATGGGATAGAGAAGCTTATTTCAGACCTAGGAATGCAAGGGGAAGACATGTAATGACATTAACTAGGCTTGCCTTTTTGTAAAGCTTACAGTTAGAAGCTTGTTTTTTTGTAACAGACATGATATTCAATGTAATGCATTAGTGTTTAGCTTGCAAAGCTGAAATGTTTACCTAACATTTCAATGAAACCACTTCAAAACTTTTTAAACACATTTCATAAAAAAAAAAAAATCACAAATGTGTTTCTTTTTTGAAAATGTGTGTGACCATATTTTCTATCATCTCAGATCATTAGCCCAACTAATCCACCAACAGAGCCAACATTTAATCGAAACCAACAACCAAAAACAGAGCCAACATATAATCGAACCCAACAGAGCCAACAACCAAA
>JAPKLW010000333.1:88309-259170 GCA_026898455.1 Plectranthus barbatus | reverse complement strand
AAACAGAGCCAACATATAATCGAACCCAACAGAGCCAACAACCAAAAACAGAGCCAACATTTAATCCAACAAATAATCGAAAATCCAAATATCCAACAGATTCTCGAGCCACAGAGCCACATGCAAAGCCACATAAGTAAAGGACAGAGCCACATGCAACAAGAGACAAAGGAGAGGATTCACCGGATCGAAGGGAAGTAGATTTCCCAGAACATGCGCACCACAGCCTGCAATTCCTCTCTCGGGCACCCTCCTTCGATCTCCGACCCGCTCAGAGCATCTTCTTCGTCTTTTTCTGCCAACCGCGCCTCCAAGTCACCGGCGGCAACGGGCTCCACCGACGGCGAGAAAGAGCTTTCGGCCATCCACGCATCAGTCACCCCGGCGGTGAGAAGAGAGGGATGCGAAAAAGGGGGAAACTTAGAGAAAGTCATAATAGAGCAAGGACTGAGAGAGCCGTCGGTGAAGAGGTATTTACCTGCACGGGAGACTGGTGGCGGGGGCGAGAAAATATCATCGGCCGGAGGGGAAGCAGGGGAGGCACGGGTTTCATCTGTCAGAAATTCTGATTCTTCATGGATCCGGTGGCCCGTCCCCGCCTCCGAGCCCCCGGCGAAAGAAGAGTCGAAGTCGTCGGGGCAGAGCTCGTCACCGGCAGCAGCAACTGGCGGCGAGGGAGAGAGAGAAAGGGGGTTTTCATCCTCGCGGGACATAGTATCGAAGGGGGCTTTCATCATCGCGGCGGAGAGATCGAAGGATTGCGGCGGTGGGCGAGAAGAGGGCGAGAGAGATCGAAGGATTGCGCGGTGGGCAAATCGATTAGGGTTCGTAAGGGGGAGGGGGGTGGGTAATGTGAGTTAGAATGAATGAATTAGGTTAGGGGGGGGTAGTGAAATCGGCGGGGGTAGGAGAGGTCATTTACCTTAGGGTTTGGGGGGTAGTATAGTAAAATGATAAATAGGATTTAAATTTTAATTAAATAAAATCATTATTTTATTAATTTAATATTACTATAAATGGAAATGGGACTAATAGGTTGGGACGGACCGAAATGGCAAATGGGACTAATAGGGCGGGACGGAGGGAGTATTTTTTTTGGAATAAATAACATTTTCTTCAAAATAATAATGAAAATCTTAAATATACTCTAAATTTAGAAAGTTCGTTTAGGCTCGATAAAAGCTCGATAACGTTCGTGAACATCAAAGTATTCGATTAAAAAGCTCGAAGCTCGACTCGAAACTAAACGAGTCAAACTTGAGCATGACACTACTCGACTCGACTCGGTTCGATTACACCCCTATCTATAAATATTAATCATTCATTTGAGTATTTAATATAGAGGGATGCTTTAGTAAGATATTTAATAAGTGCTCACTTATATACAATTTGAAAGTATTATATCATAATTTTTTTTTTCATTATAATTGATACCCATCAATTACTTTAAGGTCCATGGAATTGCAATCGAGCCTTCAAGTTAGTAAAAATCTTCGTTAAAATTAAATTGACTCTGGTACTATGTTAGGTTTCACCAGCTCTTTCAAAATCCACTTATAATTAGTTTGATGCATCATCATTCCAAAGAAGGTTTATACCAACTTAATTAGTTAATGTTATTTTTCCGATTGTGTGCAATTATACATCTATAATATATTTTATGTTATCAGCAGATTCTTAAAAGTGATGATTTGAAAAAAAGAATATGGGGGAGATGATGATGATAATGATAAAATAAAATTAGTTAGTTGGAATAGTGAATATAATTAATTAAATAATAATTGTGAACAATGAAACATACACATGCAATTATACGTAGGAACATATGGGGCCTAATATTTGCGCTAATTCCGATGAGTGAATTATAATTTATGGAATTTAGATTTGATTTCTTGTCGTTCCGACCACATACGACATTACTTGCATCCATAACTTACCTATTCCTATTTATAGGAAGCAGTTTTCACTCTCAAGAATTTATTTTTAATTGATAAAATATAATATTAGAAAATGTTGAAAAATTCTCAATCTTGGAGAAACTTCTAAATCTTAATCATTCTCTTTTTAAGTAATTAAGGAATTGAAAATGAGATGATCGATCTAACGAAAGATTATTATGAGATCCTTACACCATAAGAAATTAGTATTTGAAGATATTTTTTATTTTCACTGCATTTTAGACTAAAACGTCCTTCAATTTTAGAGCCAATCAGTTAAATTGATGTATTTGTGAATCATCTTTAATACTTAAAATTTTATAATAATATTTATGCTATTAAATGATTCTCTCTCTCATAGTTTTCTAAACAATCAAGAAAATATATGAAATGCTTAATCACTCAAAATAGAAGATTTAAAATACCTCATAATTACATTTATTTATTGATCAATTTAAACAAACATAATATATTATTTTTTGGAGAATTGACAATTTAGGACCCAATAAATGCTTTAATTATCAATTCAAGACCTTACATATGTAAAGATACACATATCTTCAATTGTCTATCTAATTTGCATGATGAAGATTAGAGATAATATCCATACACATATTTAGCTATACCGGTTTCCTATTTTACCGGGTTGCCTTGTGTGTAGCCGCAACCTAGTTACATATTGTATATGTATGTTTGTATATTGTTCAACATACATATGAAGATGATAATTATTCTATCCAAATTTATGAACATATCAATTCTCAATTCAGGATCTAAAAGATTAAACAATTCTCAATCCATGGTTTGATATTGAGGTCCTGTATTGATAATTTTTATGACCTTTTAAGTCCTAGTTTGAGAATTGTTGTGACCTTCCAAACCCTGGATTGAGAATTCATCTTTCGGATCCTAAATTGATAATACTCCATTATTTTTTTAATCAATATTCAAACATATTTGAACTTCATAATTAAATAATTATTTTAATATTATTATGATCTCAATATTAAAAGTATATTTTGATAATATTACCGTAATAAGAAATACTAATATAAATATTTGTTAGGTATATTCATCAAATTTTGAACCATTCGTCTTAAATTCTTTTCAAATTAAAATATTAATTTCAATCCTAACTCACTTATTCAATCTAACCAAACCACTAATTTTTTGTTAAACATCCCTACTCTTAGTCACTATACTCTATTTTTTTTAATAGAAGTTGCATTTTTTTATACAAGATGAGAATTATTAGTTGGAAATTGGCAACCCTAAAAACGCGTTTAGTGTTGCATTTTCAAGGTGCCTATAGAAATTAGTAAAACCCCCTACTACCAAGAAATTTGGGTCCATCATCAAATCCTGTGCCCATTTTTTAATTTAATTATATATATATATATATAGACCGATAATTTCGGATTTTAGTAGTTAAGATCCTATAATTAATATATTAATTTAATTTAATAATAAATATTTAAAGAGTAACTACTATTATATTATCACACATCATACTAGCTAGTTATAGTAGCACAATAATTTGTTCCAACTAAGCTATGTCATCATTTTATGAATATTAGCTATAAGGGAGTCTTCTATCTTGAATTCTCTATCCATTTAGAGGTGAAGCCATGAAGGTACTATATAAACTATAAGTATACAACGTCGCATCATATAAAAATATCGAATTATAACACTCTAAATTCATGAGGTGGGAGTTTGTAGACAATATATATTAACCTTTGCTAGTAATTTTTTGTATAGAACAATGACGAAGTTGAAATAATTAGTATGAGATTGTGATAAGCTATCATTACACTATGGATTATATATATATATATATATATATATACTCCCTCCGTCCCGGCTGAATTGTCCCGGGTTGACCGGGCACAATAACCAAGGATTGCGAGAGTAAAGTAAGTTGAGTGGAATTAATATTTTATTGTTGAGTGTGAAAAAGTTGCCTTTTTAAGTAATGAGACAATTGAGGTGGGACGGACGAAAAAGGAAAGTGGGACAATTGAGGTGGGACAGAGGGAGTATATATATATATATATATGGAGCGGATCAGGTAAGAAAAAGTCCCTTGTGAGAAAAAAGAATTAATCATATCCATCAGATCTTAATAAATCAATGGTTGATATAAAATCAAGCAACAAGTCAAACACAATCAAGCAATATAGTAATCAAGCAACAACTAAAACACAATCAAACAATTGCTTGATTGTGTTTAAGTTGTTGCTGGATTGCATATCAACTATTGATTTATTTAGATCTAATGGATAAGATTTATTCTTTTTTCTCACATAAGGATTTTTCTCACATGATGCCTTCTATATATATATATATATATATATATAGGGATGTGATCCAGTGAGAACCACTGTTACCATAAGAAATAAGAACCAATCTCGGCCGTAGATCTTGCTCAATCAACGATCCAGATCTAATAAAAAAACGCGGGCATTTTTTCCCCAAAAACTTGCATTATTGGGCAATTTAGTCTTTTCGCTTTTAATTAAAATTCGCCTTTGAATTATAACCTTCTTAATACACATACAACGTACATGCATTATAGAGTTCACAAACTATCATTATATAGAGAAGATACTATCATTATATATTATCCCTCTAATTTCACACGAATACACAAATATTACTAACATGTGTAATAATTCAAAGCAGTGGGTTTTATCAAACAAAGCAGACATGCATTATATAGTTTATGGACTATCATTATATACTACAAATATTATCATTATATATCATTATATGTTGAACTTAAAAAATATTTTAATATAATTCAAAGCAGTGGGTTTCATCAAACAAAGCAGATCTGCATTATATAGTTTATTGATTATCATTATATACTACAAATATTATCATTATATGTTGAACTTATAAAATATGTTAATATAATTTCAATGTATTTTTTCTTCTTTAATTAATTAAAAATAAATGTGCAAAAGTAACATAAATTGTGGCTTTTGCGAATAAAATTGTAATTAAATCTGAATTAAAACAAGTTACAATCACTCATTGAACCTCTTCTAGAAACATCACAAGTTGCAAGAATGAGGGTTGACAAATAACAATACAATATAATAATAGCAATACAATCCATTGTGGAACAAACAAGGGACATAATCTCCTCAATCATCAATCTCAACATAGCTAGCTCTCAATCTTATACAGAGTTGATGTAAAGAGCTAGTTGAGGTCAAGGAAGGCTTTGGCCAAGGGATGCTTAGTCTGTGAGAGATGGTGAGCCTCCAAGATCTCAACAATCTTACATTGCCAACAAAACACACCAAATCACCTATCCTCTACATCTGCTTGGTGCTGTGTTATCACACTTTGGAACAAATGAATCTGTACAAAAAAAACATGAATTGAATTTGAAACTTATAACATATAATGCAAGATTCATAACTATATAATGCATGTATTTACACTATATAATGAATTCTCATAACGGAACATAACCTTCATAAACTAATCATAACTGACTCACATATAATGCAACTATTACAAAACAATAATGCAAGCCATAACATTATATAATGCAGATATAATTTTTTTTTGAAAGTACGTACACTAATAATCACTCTTTCAAATATAACCTAAGTACTACAAATATATAATGCAAGATTCATAACTATATAATGAATGTATTTACACTATATAATGAATTCTCATAACGGAACAGAACCTTCATAAACTAATTATAACTGGCTCACATATAATGCAACTATTACAAAACAATAATGCAAGCCATAATATTATATAATGCAGATATAAAACAAATTTGAAAGTACGTAACTCTTTCAGATATAACATAAGTACTACAAATATATAATGCACATCTTCAAATTAAATAATTAAGAGTGAAAACACCAAACCATAAACAGCAATCTACGAAACCTAATTCAAAATTTGGAAACAAATCATCAATAACCCATACAATGAATCTTCGATTCTATCACCGTAATCTGGAACAGAAAACAACGAATTCTATTACGTAACCGATGGAATTTGTCAATTATTACCTTTCAAAGGATCCATAACTCGCCGACGACGATGACGAACACAGACGACGAACACAAACAATAACGAACGCAGACGATTACGAGCAGATTTCACAGTGAGAATGAATGAAGAAAATATATAATCACAGAAGGAATGAAGATCGCAGATTGCAAAGGAAAGAAAGATCGCAAGATTTAAATTAAGATTCTAAAAAGATTTGAATTCATGTAAGTACAAAATTACCCCCCATTTTACAATAATGAAAGTCAATACAAACAATAATGAATAGCGGGCGAAATTATATCTAAGCTGTTGATTTCATGATTTGGACGGATAAGATTAGTTCTTATTTTCAAATTGTAAAACTGGTTCTCATATGATCACTCCCCTATATATATATATATATATATATATATATATGTGTGTGAATCTCGGATGTTACATAATTCAAACATTCATAAAAAGCATTGCCTTATTCGATTCAGAAATAATTTGACGAAATTTCCTCACCCAGTTGTAACACAACACTAATAGAAAGAGACGTTTATTAATTTAGGAGAAATAATAATATTTTTCATAGAAAGGAAATAGAAAAGAAATTGGTATAAATCTATAAAAAGAATGAAGAAAAATATATTATTGTACAACACAAGTTGCACGTTTGCCCACGCCAAACAATTCCATTTGTTCACACATGGGGCTGTCTGTATTTAGAAAATGAAAGATGATGAGCATCCTATGCTCAATCGCTCTACACTTAAAATATCCCATTCAAAATTAATTAAATAAATAAATCTCAATTTGAGTTAGATAACTCTCTTCCAATATATTTTAACAGTGACGGATCCATATATAAATATTTATTAAGGAGCCTTAGTTTTTATGTAATAAAAATATCACATAATTAAGTAAAGATTTCAGTTCATAATAATTATAAAATACATAAAAAAAATTCATATTCTAACTTGATACACATGGACGATTAAAATGAAAGGAAATTTCGATTCTTACAATCTTCACCTCACACTCTCTTCTCTTCATTCTCAACCTTATTCTTCTTAATAATCTTGCCGCTAAGAGATTTGTCCCATAATAATATCATATCTTTATATTATTAAAATTGAAAAAAAAAAATTGGATAGTGAAAAATTTTGTGATTATCTTCTGTTTTTCCATATTCTTTTAATAAAAGAAAAAAAAAAGATCTTACTGATATCACAAGGAATTGTTATCATTGTTGGGCCAAAAAATGATTGAGCTGTAGAAATCAGGCCCAGGCTCGGTAGTGGCGGCAACGGCCCGAAGGGAGTTCGCCTCCCAATCTCCTTCAGACCCGTCGGACCTACCTCTCGGGACAACTCCAACCGACCACCAGCAAGGTCCGGCTCCCGGACAACAGCACGACCCCAGGAGCTCCAGAATCACGACCCTTAGGACCAAGTGTGGAGCTCCAATACTAGTACATGACCTCCCAAGAAGATGACAGATCCGAGCCCCGAGACGCGCAGAATTTGGAAGGAGGCTGAGAAACCGCACGCCAACGGCCCCTGTGAAAGAAGGAACCACCTCCAGATACCTCGCGCCGCTAATGGATAGGACCTTTCACGGAGCTGAAACCCTAGCTCTATGAATCCGAAGAAATCGCGACAACCTTCGCCAACGACTCCCGTAGAAATAGGAACCACTAATTTAGCTAAGGTTGTAACGATCTCCCTTGAGCTATAAAAGGGGCACCGGTAGTTCATTTTCGCACACGTATTTTGCTTTATACACTTGTATGCTCAATTTTATTTAGCTGAATTCTTTCATTTTGAATAACACATCGTTACTTTGCTTTGTCTTTTCGGTCATATTCCATTTGAATTATCACAAGTTCCAAGGGTCCCTATCTAATCACAAATCGAACCTTAACAATTTGGCGCCCACCGTGGGGCCTTTAGAACAAAAATTTGGTCTTTTTTGCAGGAAATGGTCGAAGAACACACTCCGACAATGAGTTCCGACGCTGAAAGCTCCCAAGGGCGGGAGGAAGTTCCAAAGACTTGGGCGAATACGCTCCAAAACCTCCTGCTTGGGATTGAGCAACATCGTGCGACGCAAATGGAGCTAAGCTTCCCCCCACCGCATCCCTCGTTGATGGACGATTCGAACGTGGCACAACTCATGAACCAGGTCCGAGATGCGCAATAGCAGATCGCAAGGATCAACCTCCAGATGGAGCAGATGATAAGGGCCTATCGAGAGGTGCTCGAGGAAAATCAGCGCCTCCGGGGGGCAAGACCAGCAACAAATCACCAGCCGTGGGTCACAACCCCTAAGAGCTCCACACGACGCCCTCCAGTTACCTTGAGGAATCTGAACATGGAGTTCGACCACAACACCAACGGACGTGGTCAAAACGTCCCTCCCAACATTGAAGGAAGACCAGGACTGGGGCTGGCGAGGCCGAGCTCCCAGCAGTCTCCACGGCGACAATGAGCGCGATCGAGAGCCGCTTGAATTATTTTGAGTCTTTACTGACCCATATCCCGGGGGTACCACCACCGGAGATAAATATTACAAGGGAGAGCTATGCAGACTCACCCTTTGCACCCAACATTGCCGACGTTGAGATCTCCGCGAGGTTTGTCCCACTAAACTTCGCTTTTTATGATGGAACCACAGATCCAGAGAACCACATTACGATCTACAAGCAAAAGATGTTCTCCACATCAATACCAACCGAGGAATGAATGTGCAAGAATTTCCGGTCCAGCCTGACTGGACCTGCCCTGGAGTGATCATGAGCCTCCCACGAGGATGCATATCCACCTTCGCCGAACTCCACCAGCTCTTTCGACGGTAGTACGCCAGCAGCCGAAAGATGAAAAAACACCCGAATGAACTCTATGCTATCATCCAGAAACCTAGGGAGCCCCTGTGCTCCTACGTCGCCCGCTTCAACAAGGAGTTGGTCAACATCCCAAATTGCCCCTAGTCAACCGCAATCGGGGTTTTCAGGAAGGGTCTCGACGTGGACTCCGATCTGTACAAAGAAATAACATTGTACCCATGTCAGACGCTGGACGACTCCCGTAACAAGGCTGGGGCTTGTATAAAGTGGGAAGAAGATGAACCTTATCGGGTCTCAAGAAGGAATGCCCTCCGCACTCCGGAGAAGTCATCAAGGGACGATAGGTACAAACCACGCTACAAAAAGGAAGCCAGATCACATCCATACACACGACCGGTGAGGAGTAGCGCTCCATACATGCCTGATTGTACCCTGAGCATGAAACCCGTGGATCTGGTGAACAACGTACTCAAGAAGATGCCCGGGGCTGTAAGATGGCCACCTCGAATGATGACCGACCCTGCTTCGTGAGACACCAAGACGTTCTGTGAGTTCCATAACAACCATGGTCATCGCACAGAGGAATGCCACGCGCTAAGAATTGAAGTAATGGAACTTCTAAAGAAAGGCCTGCTCATGGAGTAATTTTCGTCGAAAGAGAAAAAGACTTGGACCCGAGGAAAGGCCAACCCCGGGGACAAGTCAAACGATGGCAAAGCTCCACCAGCGTCTCCGACCACGGATAAAATGGTGCACTACATCATTGGAGGGTCGGAGGTTAGCAGAATTAATCACAGCTCAGCTAAGAGAGCTTGTCGAGCCGCTAGAAACGCAGACGACATTCCCCGCAAGAACCCAGAGCACAAGGTCAATGAGTTCACCAGCAAAGAGTCACCAGGAATCCATCATCCATACCACGATGCACTGGTCATCTCGTTACCAATCTCTAACTTTTGAGTTTGACGGACCCTGGTAGATAATGAGAGATCGGCAAATGTGTTATTCTACCAAGCCTTCAAAGAGATGGGCATCCCCAATCTAAGTTGATAGGCAACATCACCCAACTGACTGGGTTCAGCGGGGAGAAGAGAAAAACATTGGGGGACGTACGTCTTCCTGTATACTGTGGCGGAGAAAACTTGGACGTGACCTTCCAGGTCATAGACGCTCCTTGGGCTTACAACTCCATCCTAGGACAACACTGGCTGCATGAACTTCAGGCCGTCCCCTCCACCTACCATCAAGTGGTCAAATTTCCCACGAGGTGGGGAATACATACTATTCACGGTGAACAAACAACATCCCGAGAATGCTACTACACCAGCCTCAAAGCGGTGAACATCGTCAAGGAACCGATCAAATCCATGCCTCCCGAGGACCTGGAGGAAGTCCATCTGGACAAACGTGACCCCACCAAAACAACCTTCATCTGGGCGGAGCTGGCCCCAGAAGTGTTCACCAAGCTCGTGCAATTCCTGCGATCAAAACCTCATGTCTTTGCGTGGTCCCACAGAGATATGATGGGGATCGAACCGGAAGTGATGACCCACAAGTTGCAAGTGGATCCTCATAAGAAACCCATCTAGCAGAGGCGGCGAAAGTTCGCCCTTGAAAAGAATAAGACTATTAACGAAGAAATTAGCAAGCTCCTAAGCATCGGGTTAGTGAGAGAAGTCAAATACCCAATGTGGCTAGAGAACATCGTGGTCGTTAAGAAGAAGAACGACAAGAACCGAGTCTGCATTAACTTCACTGACCTCAACAAGGCGTGTCCAAAAGACCCTTACCCGTTGCTACACATCGACAACATCGTGAACACAATCGCAGGACACGACCTCCTAAGTTTCATGGACGCCTTCTCAGGGTATAATCAAATCCAAATACACCCATCGGACCAAGAGGAGACAACCTTTATGACCAACAAAGGGATATACTGCTACAAGGTGATGTCTTCTCGGCCTAAAAAACACGGGCTCGACCTATGAAATGTTGGTCAACAAGATGTTCAAACACCTCATCGGAAGGACCATGTGGCGCACTTGGAGGAGGCCTTCCAAACCTTTGAGAAATTTAACATGAAGCTGAACCCTACCAAATGCTCATTTTGGGTGGCCTCCGGCAAATTCTTGGGTTACATGGTCACAAAGAAAGGAATCGAGACTGACTGATAAGCTCATATTTATACTCACTTATCTATATTTTTCTCCATTATTTCAGAACAATTTGATTACGTTTTTACTTATTTCTGTGCATGAGACTGTTTTAGAGGATGTTATGCCCTTTGTGGTGAATTTTGCAGGTATTTAGGGCTAAAAAGAGGTGAAATGATGAAAGAGCTGAGTTACACAGAGTTGCCGCTTCAATTGATGCACGAGAAGTTGACCAAGTTGGAAGACAAAGCCAAAAACCCAAAGCAGGACCTCTGTGTCGATCGACGTGGTGCATGTCGATCGACACAGAGGTCGGACGTCGATCGGAGGCAAGGCAGAAGAAGGAAGCTCGACATGTGCAGACATGTTGATCGACACGAAGGTCATTGCAGGCATGTCGATCGATAGGCTCCTTGTCGATCGACACGTAAGACAGACAAGGGCAAATCGATACGCTGCAGGAGTGTCAATCGACAGGCTCCTTGTGATCGACACAGAGGCCCGAGAAGGAATTTTGTGCCTATTTTGGCAATATTTGTTATTTTAGCCCAATACTCATATTAGGTCTTTTTTCTCTCCTCTATAAATAGGACTTATTATGCATGAAACTAGAGTTATCTTTTATGCATTATTTTACACTTAGAATAATTGGGATTGGAGTTTTTACAAGATTTGAAGGTTCCTATTTCAATTATTGAGGTAATAATATGTGTTCTTTATTTCTAGTCATGTTTTGTGGCTAGACCTAACAGGTTCTAGGGCTATGTGTATTCTTTTCTGATGCATGTTTAATTAAAATCAATTCAATAGCATGACTTAATTCCTTGTGCTTAATTAATCGAATCTAGATTTAGAGAAGGATCGAGAGATGAATTTGAATCTATGTTTGTAGTTATTGATTGATGGACCGAGAGATGAAAATTGATAATAAGAAAAAGGAATTGAATGCAATTATTTTCTGTCTAAAAAGGAAGAATTAATTTGTAGGAATTAGTTAGATGATTATCGAGATTAACTAATTTGGTGTTCTTGAGACTGAGAGGAGATAGTCACTAATTAGTAATCTAGGGTTTAATTACCTAACCAAGGACTTTAATCCACCAAAATCTAATTTATCCCCATTGTTGAGTTGATGAATTTGCATGTTGAAGTTGAGAATATCTGCCCTATGATCTGTATCTTTATCTATTGTCTTTCAAAACCTTTTAATTTTATGCACTTGTCATCTTTAATTTTCAAAACAAAAATCCCTTTTCTATTTCCTCAAACTTCTATGTTCTAGAAATTGTGGCTAGTATTTTGGGTATTTCATTGCTCAGTCCTGTGGGATCGACCACCTTTGAGTGTAAAAATATTATTTGCTCACCGTTTTTGCGGTTATCAAATTGGCGCCGTTGCATGGGATTGTCAGATTTACCCAACTATTAGTTTATTTTTAGTTTTGATGGATTGAGGCTGTAATTTTATTTTATTTTTGTTATATTTTCATTCTTGTTGGTTTTTGTGTTTTTTATTTCGAGTTTTAGGGTTTGAATTTGGTTTTTGGTGTTTAAATTTTGTAATTCAATTCGCGTGTGTTTTTTTAGGTTTTCCGCTCTATTTTGATCGACAACACGCCTGTCGATCGACACAGTAGCATCCTCCGTATCGATCCACACAACAACATCCTCCGTGTCGATCGACAGCCTCCCTGTCGATCGACACAAAAGCTGATTCTGTTTTCTTTTTGTTTGTGTTTTCAGGTTTATGAACACGAGGGCTCGGGGCAAACCACTTGACAATTTTGATCCAGAAATCGAGGCCACAGCCCGGAGGAGAAAAAGAAAAAATAAGGCACAAACACCAACATGGATCCGCCACCACACCGAACCGAAGACGACTTCTCAGGCATGCCACCCTTGGAGGAGCCACACACACAACTCATAATCATATGAAGGACATCATCAAACAACTCATGGCAGAGAGGGAAGCAAAGAGGCGCGAAGCCGAAAGAAGAGAAAGAGAAAGAGAGAGAGAACAGGATGACTCAGATGATGAGGACCCCAACGGGATGGCCAAGAAGTACAAACCACAACCCGAGAATGAGGGATTTGTTGTTGGCATCACATCCAATAACTTTGAACTGATGACCGGTTTGATTCAGATGGTTCAGCAGAACCAGTTTGGAGGCCGAGCAGTGGAGGATCCATACACCCACCTCAGGATGTTCGTGGAGGTGTGTGATACCATCAAGTAGAACGGAGTGACCCAGGATGTGATCCGGTTACGCTTGTTCCCCTTCTCACTTCAGGATTAGGCTCAGACGTGGTTTACAGCCCTGGACTGCAGCAACATCCGTACTTGGGCCGATCTCATAGCAGAGTTTCTCGCCGCCTTCTTCCCACCATCAGTCATCATTCAGAAGAAGATGGAGATCCTACAGTTCCACCAGAGAATGGATGAGTCCTTGTTCGAGGTTTGGAGCAGGTGGAATGAGTTGTTGAGGAGCTGCCCAGGCCATGGAGTTGATACCGAGGAGTAGGCCCACATCTTCTACAGAGGGATGAATGAGAGTACCCAAGCAGCCGTCGATTATGCCTCGGGAGGTTCTCTGATGAGCAAGTCACCTGAAAAGGCCCTCAAACTGTTCAAGAAGATGGCATTGCATACTCAACAATGGTCCAATCCAAGGAGGCCGCAGGTCCGAGCAGTGGAGACAAAGGAAGATGACACCTTAAAGAAGGAGATCGAGAAGCTCAAGGGGGAGGTTGAAAAACTTACTACTTCTGCTTCTGTTTCTTTTGCACAAGTTGATCCTATCGCCGATGTGAACTACATAAATCGTGGTGGCTACCAGAATTAGTACCGGCAAGGGGGATACCAACACTACCATCCTAAACCTCATCCAGGCTTTTCCTACTCTCAGCCCAAAACTGCCGAACAACCACCGCCAGATTTTGATGTGCAGAATGGCGAGGTTGTGGAAAAGAAGAAGGAAAGCCTTGACAAGTTGCTCAAGAACTTCATCAAAGCTTCTGATTACCGGGTTGGAAAGATTGAGCAGGAGGTAGCAGGGGTCAATACTAAGGTGGACAGGCTTGGAAAGCACGTGCAGATCATTGAGACTCAAGTCAGTCAGATTGCCACCTCACTTGGTGCGCAATATACGCCGGGAAAGCTGCCAAGCACCACCGAGGTCAACCCAAGGAACTAAAAAGACTGCAAGGCTGTGAAGTTGAGATCCATAACGAGCTACAAAGGTCCGAGCATGCCCCAAAACAAGTTTGGGGGAGAAGAGAAGGAGCAGGCCGCTGAGCCATTCTCTGTTTCGATCGACAGGGCCCCTATCGATCGACACAGAGGACAGGAGGAGGACAAGTTGTCGAGTGATAAAGGGATTCCGACCAACAGGATTACTGCGGGTGTGTCGATCGACACACCCCTTGTCGGTCGACACAGAGGACATATCGACGTAGATGCTGCCCGGTCAACACAGAGGACATCCCAGCTCAACAATTCAAGTTTTGAAGCTGCAAGACCACCTCCGATGCCCTTTCCTCAGCGCTTTGCTAAGAAGAAGGAGGATTGCAAGTTCTCTCGCTTTGTCGAGAACTTGAAGAAGGTAAGCATTAACTTACCACTGATTGAAGCTTTGTTTGAAATTCCAGGTTACATAAAGTATCTCCAGAAGCTCATGAGTGAGAAAAAGCATTTTGTGGAGAACTCAACAATCAGACTTCATGAGCAGTGCAACATGATCCTTCAGAAGAGATTTCCAGTCAAGAGAAGTGATCCAGGATTCATCTCCATTCCAGTTGAGATCGGGGGGATCGTTTTTCCCAAGGTGCTGTGCGGCACAGGAGCCAGCATCAATCTGATGCCCTTTTCCATCTTCCAGCGCCTTAAGATTAGAGAGTTGAGGCCGACTACAATCACTTTGCAGATGGTAGACTGATCTGTGTCTCGCCCCAAAGGTCTACTTGAGGATGTTCTCATTCGTGTGGGTCATCTAATTTTTCCTGAAGATTTTGTAGTCTTGGACATGAAGGAAGATGGCAGTACATCCCTTATCTTGGGAAGGGAATTCTTGAACCCAAGCATTGTCTTGATTGATTGTCGTGGTGGAGAGATAACGCATCGAGCAAACAAGGAGAAGATCACTTTCAAACTCGACAGAAGCCAGCAGCAATCAGAATGATTCAGGATCAAAACCTATGAAGAATTTGAAGAGGAAGAACTTGGGGATGAAAGAGAAGACAAAGCTGCTCAAGAATGGGAGCGAGGGAATGAGGTGGCAAAATTGCCAATTACACTATCTCATCCCAAGCTCACTGATATCATTCAAGACCGACTTGTCTATATGGTGGATGCCCGAGGAAGGCGAGTGCGCTTTAGCCCACCGTAGTTCTGAAATGAGGTACTGTCGAGCTACGACGTTAACTAAAGCACTTGCTGGGAGGTAACCCAACTTTTACATGCTTTCATTTCAATTTCCGTTGTTTTCTTTTCAATCATCGTTTTTATTTCCATTGGCGTGCTTAACTTAAATTCAGTTATCTATTTTTCTCTTATTTTAAATTATTTTCGAAAAAGAAAAAAAATTTGAACAGGGAGGATTTACCTCTGTCTCGATCGATAGGCCTCCTGTCGATCGAGATAGAGGTCAGCATGCAGAGAACACTTCGATCGACAGAAGCAGTCGACAGAAGGCTCTGTGTCGATTGACAGGCTCCCTGTCATCGACACAGAGTGCTAGCAGTCCCAAATCTCCATCGCGACGAGCTAATTCCTCCGATGGATAAAAAAGTTGATGTCTGAGATCAACACAGTCAGGTAAAAGTTCTGTTTCTTGTCTGATTTTCAAATTTTTTCTTACTCTCCGAGTTCGAAATAAGTTTGGGGAGATGTGGATAAGAAATTCGAACTTATCTATCCTTTATTTGCTTTATTTTTTTATTGCATTATTTGAATTGGTGTGTAAATTTAATTTTTGCCTAGAAAAAAAAATATGGATAAAATGTGAGGAAAATTTTTATTGAGTCGTGAACTCACCTGAACTAATTTTGAGATTGGAGTTGATTGAGGATGAATTTGATTTGATTTCAATTGTGGTTGATTGCCTATGAATGTAGAATATTGCATGATAGGGTCTAATTGAAACTTACACTTGCATGATGTTTGAGTGGATTGAAATTGACTTAGGAAGAAATTTTTGAACCCAAGTGAGATTTGAGCCTTATTTTTATTCATGTGCGATTCGCATGTATGTTTTGATTTCTCTAGAACTTGCTTCTGTTCTGTTTTGAAATTGCATAGTGTGCACAAGGATAGAAAATGATTTTAGGCCATCTTTGTTTGCCCAAATCCTAACACTGTCCCTTCTTATATTGAAACTATCCCTAGTAAGCCCCATTGTGCCAAACTCCATTTTTTTGTCTTGCCTATGAGATTTTCATGGAGTTATAATGGTTAATCTCTTGTCTATAAGGTTTAAGGAAGAAAAGGGTGGTTATATGTGTGATGTGGATAAGAAAATTGTAGTATAGAATAAAAGATGAAAGGTTGTATAGCTAAAAAAAAAAAAAAATAGAAGTATCATAAGCCGTTAGGAAAAAAAGTGTGTTTGTAATTGCAAAACTTTTGAAAAGGTATAAGAGATTCAAAAAAGAGCTTGAAAAAGAAAAAGAAAAAAGAGAAAGAACTTGATTGTAATATTTGAGGAGAAGGGTAGATGTTGATAGATGGTGGTTTAGATTGATTGGGGGTGTACAACTTGATTGATTTTAGTCACTTGGCCATATTTCCCTACCTTTCACAAAAAGCCTACATTACAACCTAATCAAAGTCCTTTCTAATTCTTGACTTGTGTGCACAAAATAAGCAGTGAAAATTCTAGAACTTTTGCAATCCTATGGTAGAAATTTCTTCATACATGTAGTGAGTACTTTCTTTGAAACCCAAACACTTGTGTGAATGAGCGATACACTTCCTTGTGAGTCTTCCTTAGTTGATGGATTTCTTATCTCTTTCAAATTGCTTATGTGATGTGGATTGACGATTTTTGATTGTGATGAATCTTGTGAGGCTTTGCACTTCAACTGCTTGAGATTTCTTTTCTTTCTTTTTCTTTGATTGAGGACAATCAAGCATTCAAGTTTGGGGGGTTTGATAAGCTCATATTTATACTCACTTATCTATATTTTTCTCAATTGTTCAGTACAATTTGATTATGTTTTTACTTATTTCTGTGCATGAGATTGTTTTAGAGGATGTTATGCCCTTCGTGGTGAATTTTACAGGTATTTAGGGCTAAAAAGAGGTGAAATGATGAAAGAGCCGAGTTAGACAGAGTTGCCGCTTCAATTGATGCACGAGAAGTCGACAAAATTGAAAGACGAAGCCAAAAATCCGAAATAGAACCTCTGTGTCGATCGACATGGTGCATGTCGATCGACACGAAGGTCATTGCAGGCATGTTGATCGACAGGCTCCCTGTCGATTGACACGAAGGACAGACAAGGGCGGATCGAGACGCTGCATGTGTGTCGATCGACAGGGTCCCTGTCGATCGACACAGAGGCCCGAGAAGGAATTTTGTGCCTGTTTTGACAATTTTTGTTATTTTAGCCCAATACCGAAATTATGTTTTTTTCTCTCCTCTATAAATAGGACTTATTATGCACGAAATTAGAGTTATCTTTTATGCATTATTTTACACTTAGAATAATTGGGATTGGAGTTTTTACAAGACTTGAAGGTTCCTATTTCAATTATTGAGGTAATAATACGTGTTCTTTATTTCTAGTCATGTTTTGTTGCTAGAACTCTAACTGATTCTAGGGCTATGTGTATTCAATTCTGATGCATGTTTAATTAAGATTAACTCAATAGCATGGTTCAATTCCTTGTGCTTAATTAATCGAATCTAGATTTAGAGAAGGATCAAGAGATGAATTTGAATCTAGGTTTGTAGTTATTAATTGAAGGACCAAGAGGTGAAAATTGATTATAGGAAAAAGGAATTGAATGCAATTATTTTCTGTCTAAAAAGGAAGAATAAATTTGTAGGAATTAATTAGATGATTATCGAGATTGACTAATTTGGTATTCTTGCGACCAAGCGGAGATAGTCACTAATTAGTAATCTAGGGTTTAATTACCTAACCAAGGAGTTTAATCCTCCAAAATCTAATTTATCCCCATTGCTGAGTTGATGAATTTGCATGTTGAAGTTGAGAATATCTGCCCTAGGATCTGTATCTTTATTTATTGTCTTTCAAAACCCTTTAATTTTATGCACTTGTCATCTTTAATTTTCAAAACAAAAATCCCTTTTCTATTTCCTCAAACTTTATGTTCTAGAAATTGTGGCTAGTATTTTGGGTATTTTGTTGCACAATCCCTGTGGGATCGACCACCTTCGGGTGTAAAAATATTATTTGCTCACCGTTTCTGCGGTTCTCACTGATTCCACCCAAATCAAGGTAATTCACCAACTACCACATCCTCGAAACCCAAAGGCAGTGCAAAGGCTAACCGACCGACTTGTAGCCCTAAGCAGGTTTGTGGCAAAGTAGTCAGAGAAGACGCAAGCGTTCTTTCAAACCTTATAGAAAGGGAAGAAATTTGAATGGAACGACGAATGCGCAAAGGTCCTGGAGGAATTAAAGCACTATCTAACTAGCCCTCCCGTCCTGGCCAAAGCTGAAGTTGGGGAGTTCCTTTTACTTGTACCTCTTCATATCTGAAAAGGATGTAGGATCGGTCCTCGTGCGAGAAGTTGGAACCATTCAACATCATGTCCACTACGCCAGTAAGGCCCTGCTAGATCCCGAAATAAGATACACCGCCTTGGAGAAGTTGGCATTATCTCTTATCAACTTCGCACGGAAAATGAAGCCATACATCGAGGCACACCCCATCAAGGTCATAACTGCATAACCATTACGTACAGTGTTCTCAAAACCTAGCCTATCCGTCAGGTTACTTAAATGGGTTGTGGAACTCGGAGGGTACAACATTTAGTATGAACCAAGAACCGTGATCAAATCACAGGTGCTAGCAGACTTCGTGGCATAATTCACAAACGACCTCCAAGTCCAAGCAGAACATGAGGTAGACAGAGCCAGCAATGTCCACGACAATGGAGCAGGGTTGCACCTATCTAGTCCCTGGGGCAAAACATTTCAAAGATCCATACGGCTGATCTTCTACATGACCAACAATGAAGCCGAATACGAGGCTTTGCTAAGAGGCACCCTCCTGGCTAAGGAACTAGGGGCTAAAAAGTTGGAAGTTCTTAGCGACTCGCAACTGGTGGTTAATCAAACGAACAAAGAATATCAAGTCAAAGAACCTCGGTTATTATGCTACCACGAGAAAATAAAACAATTGAAGGAATCCTTCCAAGAGTACAACCTCAAATATGTAGCACGTGAGGAAAATTGTATAGCCGATGCTCTAGCCGGTTTAGCCACCGCAATCACGACCCCAATCCAGAAAGCGATCCCAGTCACGTGGGTTGAGCATCCAATCACCACGAGCAAAGCGGAGATCGCACCTGTGGACACAGACCACGACTCCTCCTGGATGATGCCCATAAGATCGTTCCTCACGAATGGAACCAAACTAACAGACAGAAACAAAGCCATATGGCTTGAGCGACAAGCTGCTCGGTACACAATAGTAAATGACACTTTGTATCGAAGATCCTTAGGAGGACCCCTACTCAGATGCATCAACGAACTCGAGGTGACTCAAGTACGGTATGAAATTCACAAAGGAAACTGCGGTAACTATTCCAGGGGTCGGTCCCTAGCCCATAAGACAATCTCCGCAAGATTCTATTGGCCAACTCTGCGTCACGATGCGAGGGAGTTCGCCAAGAAATGCGACCGATCTTAGAGATTCGAAGCCACGTCCCACATAAGTACCTAACCCTTACACGCAACAATCACCCCCTTGGCCTTTCATGTCATGGGGGATGGACATCGTAGGCAAGCTGCCCAAAGGGTCAGCCCAGAAGGAGTACATCCTCAAAGCCACCGATTACTTCACTAAGTGGGTGGAAGCCGAAGCACTAAGGAGCACGGGAGAAGTGGAGGTCATCAAGTTCCTCTGGACACACATTTGTGTTGGTTTAGGGTCCTAAAGCAGATACGGACCAACAATGGAGCACAATTTACGAGCAGCAAGGTTAAGGCCTTCTACGAGAAATTCAAGATCAAGCTCGTGTTTTCTACAACAAGATACCATGAAGCCAATGGTCTGGCCGAATCCACAAACAAGGCCCTTATCAACACCCTTAAAAAGAAACTGGAGGAGAACAAGTCCCGATGGGTAGAAGAACTACCCGGGGTCCTATGGTCCTATCGGATGACCCCCGTACGGCGACCGGGGCTACCCTGTTCTCCTGGCCTACGGTGAAGAGGCGATGATACCTGTTGAGACTCAAGTACGAAGTCCAAGAGTCGAGTTCTGCCAACTCGGAGACAATAGCCACGATCTTATGGTGGGTTGTGAACTGATCGACGAAATGCGAAACAAGGCCTATGCGCGAATGGCTTAAAGGCGACAACAAGTGGAAAATTCTTCAACAAAAACTAAGACTACGAACCTTCCAAGAAGGCGACCTCGTATTGAGAAAAGTGTTTTAGAATACAAAAGAGGACAAGGCAGCAAAGCTATCCCCCGAATGGGAAGGATCGTATATGGTAACCAGAATCTCAGGGCGTGGGGCTTACAACATTGCAGACCTTGATGGAAGACCCATATGCAATAGTTGGAACATCAAACACCTAAAGTTATATTACCAATAGGTCGAGTTCAAGTCCCTAACTAGGGACCCACCATATACCCCTTCTCTCGTTCCCTTTCTTTCGTCTCTTATTTATTTTCGGCGTGTTTTCAATTATTAATCATTCCCTTCAGATATGAGATACTAACTTGAGCAGGCATCGCCCACAATCACGACCCTCCCCTATTTTCAACGCATCTCCAGGATAGGAAAGGACACTAAAGCACGTCCGAACACATAACAAAGAATACGCAAAGGGAAACAAAAAGCATCATGATCAAAAGGCCCCCTATTTACATCCAAAGGGCCACGGTTCATAAGCAAAAACTATACCGACAAGCAAGAGCAAAAGAAAAAGATGTTCAAAATACAGGAAATCTAAAGGAGTTCAACATAATTCAAAGTTTTTAAAAAATAGCAGATGCAACAAGGAGGACAGAATCAAGTTGCAGCAGATCCCGAGGGCTGTGGGTTCCCGGAGGGACTAGGCTGACGATTGGGTGAATTGACCCCCTGAGGCTCCTCAACATTTGGAAACTGGTTGGGGGCACCTTCGACCAGAAGCGGCACGCGGTTCTCCTGTCGGCCTCCCTCGCCATGCTTTGGAGATGGCAATGCATGCCTAGCATCCTCCTCCGGCTCATCCAGAAAGCTCATGTCCATTTCAGGAAATTTTACAGCAAGGCACGCACGAACATCAGCCGCCGCATGCTACACCAACATCTACGCAAAAATCCAATCTATCAACGCACGCGAGGTGATGGGTTTTGTATACTGAAAGCATATATTATAATGAGTATACAACGGTTTATTTCTCCTATCTGTTAAACAAACTACATGTATGTAACAATGGTATCCTCTCGTCTCACCGTTAGGGACGATCATACGGCGTGTTGTAGATCGTAGAAGATAGTATGATCACTTGACCTAGTGAGACATAAACCTAATCACAGCCGAGACAGCGTATGAGGATACGTCTGTCCGGATGGCTGTGGCATTGTCGGAATAAGTAGTCTGTCTTGGTTACTTTACATGCTGGTAAATACAAGATCTCGTTATTGATTGAGTCCAAACCCTAACGATGGTTCAGGGGTTTGCACGGGTTGACTGTTGCTTTGACTTGCCATGGTGGAGAGCCTGAGTAACGTGCTCGTATATCCGCATCTTGGGTAACAGCAGTTCATGTAGTACTGAGACTGGATTTAGGTAACCATATCCGAGTAATAGGATAGAGACATTCCTTGAGGAGATCAATAACATTCATCGTGCCAAAGTCCTGCAGGCTGATTAAGTTCAGGCACGAGTGATAAGGATTGAGTGGTACTACTATGGAATTATAAGATATTAATTAATTGTTATTAGAGCTTGTTAGAGGCTCCGATTAATTAATGAATGTCCGGTAACCTTAAATATAGGGATTCTCAATTAATGCAGCCCGTTCTCACAACATGGTAATAAAAGGGTAGGTTAACATTAATTCTGTGGTGAAAAAGAATTAATATTTATTAATTAATTGTGTCCTGAGTTGTGGACATGGGAATTAATTAATTTATAGGCCCACTTTATTATTTGCATTAGGTCCCAGGACTGGCCCAATTAAATATGCTGAATTAAGCCCAACAGCCCATTAGGGTTAAAACCCTAGGTCTATAAATAGACATCTCTCTGGAAACCCTAGCAACCTTGAACTCAATTCAAATTAGTGAAACCCTAGAGGCAGAGACAGATAGGGGCGACGACTCTATGCAAGAGGAGGAGAATTTCAGTTCTGGCCTTGTACAACTACAGATCTGCGGAATCCTCACCAGTAGCAGATTTGAACAGCATTGGGATACAGCCCTGAAGATCTGATCTGGAAAACAGAATTCTTCCATCTTTTTTTTCTTTATTTTTGATTTAATTTAAAAATTAGATTTCTAATTTCTGTTTCCGCAGATTAAATTGAATCGTGTGGTTGAATTAAAGTTGGATATTCAAACTCGAAAGATCGGATCAGACTCTATGGAATAACGGTAAATTCTCAATCCACAATTCGGATTAAATTCGCAGGAGCATGCTAAGTTTTATTGTGAATTATGATTGTATGCAATATCCGTAAATCGATCTGGTTCACTTGGATTTTGTGCTTCGGTTCACTGAGAAAATCCCTACAATTGGTATCAGAGCGAGGTTTCTGATTTATGGCTCTATTGCATACAATAAATTCAATTATGCATGTATGAATTTTATTTTGTATTGTGGATGGTTTTTGTTCCTCGTGGCAACCCGTATAATTCAGCCCGCGGTGGTTTATCCGTGTAGGGCTGAATTAATTTTGTAAAATCACGAGAAAATCCGTGATTAGTGTAGATTTGTTTTAAAATTGTAATAGAATAAATTTTGTAATTTTATTTCAAATCTGTAATTGGACGGGTCGAGGACGAAGAACAAAGACAGAGCCGACGGGTCGCGGGCGACGGCGCGCGAAGGCGCGCGATGCGGCGGACGGCGGAGCAGCGGCACGAGCAGCGCGCGCGGGCGGCCGGCGGCGGCGGCGGCTGTCGTCGTCGGCTGCTGTCCCTGCGGCGGTGGCTCATGTTTAGGTGGTTTGTACAATCCTGTGTAAACCCTAAGGTTTGCATTAGGGTTAGGGCAAATCATCAGATCACAAAGGCCTAAAGCCCAAAAGATTTGGTGATTGAAGATTTGGAGGCCCTGGAAGATTTGAAAAAGATTTGGATTTATCCAATAAATTCAAATTCAAATTGTAATAGATGCGATTTTATTTTTTCTATTTTGTGGGGCCATGAGGAATTTTTGTTTGCCTTAATTGTCCTCGTATGATATGTGATTTATTTATGTACGCAATTAAGCATGTGTAGATAATAGAAAATGCATGATTTATCGCTTTTATTATTTACAGCTTTCCAAGCATGCTTATGTGATTAATTTCTTGTTGATTATATTTTGGGAATTTTTAGGCTTGTTTAATTACATGCAAAAACTTGGAAAATATAATAACAAAGAAAATATATGTGCACATATAAGAATTCTTTTAAAAGAAAAATACTAAGCTGATTTTTTAATTAAAATCAATAGACCTCCACAAAGCGGTCCTAGGCTGTAAGTGTATCTCTCGTTTTAGTAAACGTCTACGAGTGTAGCTTGCTAGTTCCTAGAGGTGCATGGGTACGATTGTTGGGATTTCTAGACAAACAATTTAAATCATGTGAAGAGTGGGAGGGTTTTGCGTAAACGTCTACGAGTGTAGCTTGCGTAAATCTCTTTCATAAGTATTCTAGATTGATTTAAATTATAGATAACAAAAGCTTTAAGGGCTGTGCGGTATGGTTACGTGCCATGCTAAACTATCTCTTTTGGCCAGAGTTAAATTTTTGGTTAATGGCTTAGAAGCATTTTAGAATGTAATGCAAGAATTGCATCCCTGTTCTTGAGAGATGGCTTGGTCTAAGGTTTTCACTAATTATTAATTTCTAGTGTCAAAAGCTTCCTGACATGGTAGTGAAATTAAATGGATTGGGGTTTAAAACCCGCAGTTCTGGTCGAGGGTGACATCGTAAACGTCTACGAGTGTAGCTTGCGGTGGGAACTCTTGGGCAATTAGTGGAAAACATTTGTATTTGATTTATTAAAAGGTTTTCAATGCATTTGCTTTCGAAGTTCTACATGTACGTTCTTATTTAAGATTCTTTATTGTTTTCATATATGTCTATGTCTAATGTCATCAATATTCTCGCACAAAACACTTTAATTGGTCCAAACTTCCTGGAATGGAAACGCAATCTCGGATACCTCTTGATTGCAGAAGAACATATGTTCGTTTTGCAAGTACTTCGTCCCGAAGTGCCAACTGCTGAATCTAGTCAAATGGATATAGACTTTTATAACAAGAGGGAGAACTCGAACAATGTAGTCAAGTGCTACATGATGACCACTATGTCAAAAGTCTTACAGCAGCAGCATCTGCACCATAGGGATGCCTATGACATCGTGGCGAGTCTGGAAGTGACCTATGGGAAAACTGATAGAGCCGTCAGATTCAATTTCATGACGGAAATCGTGAGTAAGAAGATGACTGATGACACCTCAGTGAGAGAGCACGTAGTTACCATGACTCACCTCATGGATGAACTAATTGTGCATGGTGGAGGTATCGACGCTGAGGCTAAAGTCGATATCATACTGAACTCTCTACCCAAGTCCTTTGAGAATTTTAGACTGAATGTTGTCATGAACAAGAAAGAGTATACTCTCAATGAGTTGCTCAATGACTTGATGGCAGCGGAATCAGTCATGAACCCTCAGAAGGTTGCCTTGGCTACTTCTGGTAATCTCTCTGTTGTACCGAAAGGTATGAAGTGGAAGAAAGGGATTAAGAAGGGGGTTAAAAAGGCACTGATAAGCTCATAATTATACTCACTTATCTATATTTTTCTCCATTATTTCAAGTGCATTTTATTATATTTTTACTTATTTCTGAGCATGAGTATATATTAGAGGGTGTTATGCTTGTCATGGTAACATTTTGCAGGTTTTAGGCCAAATCCAATGGAAACCCGTACCGAAAGCAGCAGATGTTCAAAGAAACAGTCACAACTTATTCCACAGATGGAATCTGAGCTAATGGAGTATGTCATTTGAAAGATCTTTGAGTTAGCTTTCCAATGCAATTGGAATCGGGTCAATCAAAGTTTGGGAGTGAAATTTATGACCAAAACCGTGAGACTGCGCAGAAGGGTCGAAAGTGGCGAAAATGGTCTCTGTTTCGACCGAGACAAGGTTCATCTCGACCGAGATGGACTGTTTTGGCGAGATTCTGCGAGATTTTCACATATTTTGGGCGAGAATTGCTTGGGATTCAAGTTACACATCAATTTGGAAGCATTGAAGACCCAAAAATGGAAGTATCAACCAAGAAAATCATTCCTTTTGAAGTTTTGTGCAAAGAAGGAAAACATTATATACCATCAACTCAAGAAGGAAATGCCCAATTTCATCAATTCCTACCATTCAAGAGCTTTACCCTACTCCTATATAAACTCATGTCTAGTTCATTGTTTATTATTCCAGTCCAACTTTAAATTTCAGTTCATAGTTTAGTTTTCTTTAGTTTTTAGGGCTGGAATAAAAACCTTTATATTATTGTACCTTTATTTTTCTGCACCTTTATTTTAATGCAATCTTTAGTTTTTGTTTCAATGTTTATTTTTAATATGCTAGGCTAGATTCTTTATTAGATTCTAGGGTTTCTCCATTTGTGATTCATGTTTTGATTCGAATTCTTCAAACCCTTTAATTAGTTTAAATCCTATGTTTTGTTTTAAATCTATTCTCAATGAAGGATCGAGAGATGAAGATTGAGGTAGGTTACAGTTATTAATCGAAGGACCGAGAGGTGAAGGTTAGTAATAGGAAGTTAGGATTTAATACTTTTGATTTTCTGTCCGACCAAGAAGAATTCAATTGTAGGATTAATCTAATTTTTATTGAGATTGATTAACTTGTGTTTTTGAGATCGAGAGGAGATAATCACTAGTTAATAATCTAGGTTTTGACTGCCCGACTAAGGAGTTGATTCCACTTTACCAGATTTTCCACCAAAAGTATCTTTTATGGGTTTGAATTATTTGTTTCTTGCATGTTGACCAGATTGGTAGATTTCCCTAGGATCTGTACTTTATTTTATTTGAATTTCTTTCAAAAGTGTTTTCATAAAACCAAAACCCCTTAAATTTGGATTTGCCCAAACAAAAGATTGAAAAACTACATTCAGTACATGATTTACTTTCGTTGTACTATCTCTGTGGGTTCAACATACCTTCAGGTTATCTATAAATTTATTTGCCCTGTGCTATAATCTGTGTGCTACAAGTCTGAATGCTTTGAGAAATTCAAAGAATTCAAGGCTGAGGTAAAAAAGAAGGTCGGGAAAACTATCAAGTCACTGCGATCTGACCGCGGTGGAAAATACCTTGATAACGAGTTCCTGTAGTATTTGTCAGATAACGGGATTACATCCCAGTGGACTGCACCGGGTACTCCCCAGCAAAACGGTGTAGCTGAAAGAAGAAATAGGACTCTTCTAGAGATGGTAAGATCAATGATGAGTTATGCAAACTTACCAATTTCGTTTTGGGGATACGCATTGGAAACAACAGCTTACGTGTTAAATGTGGTGCCTTCTAAATCATTTCCTAAGACGCCTTCTGAGCTCTTCCTTGGTCGCAAACTGAGTTTGTGCAAGTTTAGAGTATGGGGCTGTCCGACACACGTACTGTCGAAGGAACCTGATAAGTTAGAAAGCAGGTCAAAAGTAATGCTGTTCATAGGGTATCCCAGGCAAATGAAAGGTGGTTACTTTTACTGTCCTGAGAGTCAGAGAGTCGTTGTTAACACCAACGCTAGATTCTTGGAGGACGAGTATGTGAGTAATCACAAGTCGAGGAGTGATATCGTTCTTCAAGAAATCGAGAACGAGAATGCGATTCCAAGGGAAGGGGAACGTGCGAATGTGGGTGCACCTGTGAGAGGTACAACACCACAGGCGCGTTCTTCAGTGCAAGGTACAGAACCACAAGTCACTGCACCTACTACTGACACGGCACCGATGCCTCGTCGTAGTGGGAGAGTTATTTTCCAACCAGAAAGGTACATGTTCATGGGTGAGTCTTCGGACTTGAGCCCGGAAGACGTACATGAGGACTCTGACCCACTGACTTACGAAGAGGCAGTGCAGGACAAGGATGTTGAAAAATGGCATGTCGCCATGGATTCCGAAATTGAATCCATAACTGCTATGGATGCATACAAGAAAATTGATTTGCCGGATGGCTTTAGGGCTATAGGGTGCAAATGGGTATACAAGAGAAAGAAAGGAGCGGATGGAAAATTCACGGCTTTTAAAGCCAGGCTGGTGGCAAAGGGTTATAGTCAAAAAGAGGGCATTGACTATGACAAAACCTTTTCACCCGTAGCCATGCTCAAATCCATCCGGATACTCCTTGCCATAGCTGCGCATATGGACCTCGAGATATGGCAGATGGATGTCAAAACCATTTTTCTAAACGGTTACCTTGAAGAAGGTAGGGACATCTATATGTAGCAACCCGAGGGTTACATACGCAAGGGCGAAGAACATCTTGTCTGGAAGCTTATGAAGTCCTTGTATGGACTTAAGCAAGCTTCGAGGTCGTGGAACTTACGTTTCAACGATGTGATTAAGTCCTATGGATTTGCACAGTTGGAAAACAAAAGTTGTGTATTCCGACTTTGTGTCAGTGGGAGCGTGGTTTTCCTTGCACTATACGTTGATGACATACTCCTATTTAGAAACAATGAGGGAGTGATGTCGGAAATCAAGGTTTGGTTATCCGAACAGTTCCAAATGAAGGATTTGGGAGAAGCTGACTACATTCTTGGGATTAAGTTCTTACGAGATCGTAAGAGAAGAATGTTGAGCTTATCCCAAGCATCCTATGTGGATACTGTGATAGTCCGTTTCAGCATGCAACTCGCCAAGAAAGGCTTGCTACCTTTCAGACATGGCATTCATCTTTCTAGTGGGAAATGTCCTCAGACATAGCGGGAGAAAGATGAAATGAGTCTTGTACTATACGCTTCGGCGGTGGGTAGCCTCATGTATGCGATGTTGTGTACCAGGCCAGATATCTGTTATGCCGTTGGCATGGTAGCAAGATATCAGTCTAACCCTGGACAGGCGCATTGGACTGCGGTAAAGCACATCCTCAAGTATTTGAAGTGAACTAGGAATTACTGCCTAGTTTATCAAAGTGAGGATGTGTGCCCTGTGGGTTATACAGACTCGGATTTCCAAGGGGATCAGGATGAGAAGAAATCGACCTCAGGATATGTGTTTACCCTGGGAGGTGGAGTTGTATCTTGGAGGAGCTCAAAGCGGAAATGCATTGCTGACTCCACCATGGAGGCGGAATATGTCGCCGCCTCTGACGCCTCGAAAGAGGGGGTATGACTCAAAAACTACCTTTTAGAGTTAGGCGTGATTCTGAGTTTGCCGAGGAGCATCACAATTTATTGTGATAACTCTGGTGGAGTGGCGAACTCAAAGGAACCGCGGTCTCAAAGGGCAAGCAAACACATAGAGAGAAAGTACCATATCATACGAGAAATCGTATCGAGAGGTGATGTGCTGATCAAGAAGATTGACACTAAGGACAACCTTGCTGATCCATTTACAAAGAGCTTGCCACAGAAAGTTTACGAAAGACATATTCGTGAGTTGGGTCTGAGGTGGATGCCGACCACTGACAGTGGTTAAATAGATAGCAGGCTAGATAGACGGACTGTATACTCTGTAATAGCTAGTTATGCTTTGAGTATAAGTGGGAGATTGATGGGTTTTGTATACTGAAAGCATTTATTATAATGAGTATACAACGGTTTATTTCTCCTATCTGTTAAACAAACTACATGTATGTAACAATGGTATGCTCTTGCCTCACCGATAGGGACGATCATACGGCATGTTGTAGATCGCAGAAGACAGTATGATCACTTGACCTAGTGAGACATAAACCTAATCACAGCCGAGATAGCGTATGAGGATACGTCTGTTCGGATGGCTGCAGCATTGTCGAAATAAGTAGTCTGTCTTGATTACTTGACATGCTGGTACGCAGGGGTGGCGTATTGATGGACCGCAGTGAGATGTATTCGTCTGTCTGACATCAGCGAATACAAGATCTCGTTATTGATTGAGTCCAAACCCTAACGAAGGTTCAGGGGTTTGCACGGGTTGACTGTTGCTTTGACTTGCCATGGTGGAGAGCCTAAGTAACGTGCTCGTATATCCGCATCTTGGGTAACAGCTGTTCGTGTAGTACTGCCTAAGACTGGGTTTAGGTAACCATATCCGAGTAATAGGATGGGGACATTCCCTGAGGAGCTCAATAATGTTCATCGTGCCAAAGTCCTGCAGGCTGATTAAGTTCAGGCACGAGTGATAAGGATTGAGTGGTACTACTCATGAATTATAAGATATTAATTAATTGTAGTTAAAGCTTGTCAGAGGCTCCGATTAATGAATGAATGTCCGGTAACCTTAAATATGGGGATTCTCAATTAATGCAGCCCGTTCTCACAACGTGGTAATAATGGGGTAGGTCAGTATTAATTCTGTGGTGAAAAAGAATTAATATTAATTAATTAATTGTGTCCTGGGTTGTGGACATGGGAATTAATTAATTTATAGGTCCACTTTATTATTTGCATTAGGTCCCAGGACTTGCCCAATTAAATATGCTGAATTGTGCCCATTAGGGTTAAAACCCTAGGTCTATAAATAGACATCTCTCTCTGGAAACCCTAGCAACCTTGAACACAATTCAAATCAGTGAAACCCTAGAAGCAGAGAGAGAGAGAGGGGCGACTGCTCTGTGCAAGAGGAGGAGAATTTCGGTTCTGGCCTTGTACAACTACAGATCTGTGGAATCCTCACCAGTAGCAGATTTGAACAGCATTGGGATACAACCCTGAAGATCTGATCTGGAGAACATAATTCTTCCTTCTTGTTTTTCTTTATTTTCGATTTAATTTAGAAATTAGATTTCTAATTTCTGTTTCCGTAGATTAAATCGAATCGCGTGGTTGAATTAAAGTTGGATATTCAAACGCGAAAGATCGGATCAGACTCTACGGAATAACAGTAAATTCTCAATCCACAATTCGAATTAAATTCATATGAGCAGGCTAGGTTTTATTGTGAATTATGATTGTATGCAATATCCGTAAATCGATCCGGTTCACTTGGATTTTGTGATTCGATTCACTGAAAAAATCCCTACACGAGGCGCGACAGAACCAAATGTAAGTCACATACCTCATACGTCTCGCTGAAATGCTCTAAAGCTACGATGATCGTGTAATCCAGCCCTCCACCCTTCCTGTGGCGCACGATCTTGTCATTCAAGTTTGTCAGCTCCTGCAGAAGGTTGATGTCCTGTGCTTGAAGCTCCTCTCGTGCGAAACAGAATTGAGCGGTCAACTTGCACTCTTCGCCCTTGAGGGAATCCACCTCAGTAACAGCCCTGGCAAACTCCCTCTTAAGGTCTCTGGACCCACTCTTGGTGCGCTCCAATTCCACCTTGCAAAGACGTAGTGCCTCTTGGGTCCTACCGAGCTCTTCCTCCAGAGATTGGACCTTACTAACTAGCTTTGAAACTCGAGGACCAGCTGCCCTCGCGCTCTCCAGGTCCCTTGAGAGCTCCTCTGTGTACGTCGTCATCTCCCGATGCAGCGCAAGGAGCCCCATAACATCCTGCAAAGACACCCAAGATATATACTGTCAGTATCCATAAGACCAGGACGATGAAAGAATCCTTACGAAGATACCTGCACGACACGAGTATCCGCATTAGCCATCTTTGAAGACCGGGGCTGAGGAAGCTTCAGAGACAAAAATAGGTCCCACCAGTAGCTTGTATGCTCAATTTTATTTAGCTGAATTCTTTCATTTTGAATAACACATCGTTACATTGCTTTGTTTTTTCGGTCATATTCCATTTAAATTATCACAAGTTCCAAGGGTCTCTATCTAATCACAAATCGAACCTCAACAATCATCACACCCATAAATGATTTTAAAAAAAATATATGTACATATAAATTACTTTCGTATCAAGATTTAAATCTGAGTTGGATGATGTAAAATCAGAATTTTTTTTTTTTTTGAAATACACTATATAAATGGAAAGGATAGGAAAAATGATTAACAACAAAATCCATAATCAATTAAATAAAAAAGAAATATTAAGCCATTATGCTTCGAGTTGAGATTCATTTTGCCACAAATGAAATCTAGTACTTTCACTTTATAAGAAAAAATGGGCCATCATGTGAAAATGAGATCATTTTTCTTGAACTGTATTTTATATTTAATATGGTGCGCGTTTTTATTTTTTTTATTTTTTTTAGTAGTAATATATTTATTTAAACTCAAATATACGAATAGTAATATCTAATTCATAATCTCTTAGTAAAAAAAAAAGTGTTTTCACCCCTAGCCTATTGGGTATGAATGGAAATCAAATACGCCACAAGTGCAAAAAAAGCGGTAGAGATTACATAAATAAGAAATAGAGAGATTTTTTATTTTTAAATTCTTCGTGCAATGAAATTTACAAAACACCCAAAATATAAAGGAATAAATTATATCTTACTTTGAGAAATGATATGCTGCCCACTTCTATGGTGAACTTCCGTGAGCAATAACATATATTTTCATGTTTTTTAATAAGTTGATAATTATTTATTTTTTCTATATTATTCATAATTTTGATTTATTATAGTTTTAACTAAATTTATAATTCAATTACAGGGTTCATCCACCCAATTAATATAATATTATTGTAGCTCACGAAAGCTCATCATAAAGTGAACAACATATCATTAGTCATCTTACTTGCATTGTTAACGTTAAATTCTAAAATAATACTCGGGGAAAATTAATTTACTTTTATTAAACAGTCTACTTTTAAACTGAAGTCCTCTTTGTTTTACTTAATACTTTATTCCAGAAATTTGTCATTGATAGAAGGCGGTTATTAATTTTATTTTTATTATAAATAATATTTGAATATATATAGACCCATTTTATTGTTAATCAGAATATCGTTACAACCGTCTGTTTCAAGCCATTGTTTTGTATTAAATGCACACACTAACTCAATGAATCTAGCGTGTTTTTTTAAAATTTAATATATATAATTTAATATATATATATATATATATATATATTTATTTATTTATTTTTAATTGAGGATCACAATTTGATACAACACAATAATACTAACATATTTTGATTGAAGTTTATTAGATTGACACAATAAACACATGAAAGATTTGTATGGTTTTGGATCGGACCGTAAATCGAATCTAATATAGATATTTGTAAACAACTTAATAATTTTTTTTATTTATTTACTAAAAAATTTAAGAGTGAAAACCTTAAATACCCTAATTGATAATAATAAAACTCTAAATAGTCATTTTTATGAATGCATTTAAAGAATAGCCATTTTTCAAATATACCCTTATTTTTTAGATTAATCATATAACCTGAAATTTAGATTTTACATGTCAAAAATAAATCAAAAAAAGAATGATTATCCGTCAAATTTATGAATCTTTTCACAATCATATTTTTAAAAAATTATGAGATCAAACAAATTATTATTTCCAGTTTTTAATTTGGACAAAGTCACACTTGAATCCATATTCTCAAATGATTATTTTTAAAGATTATTTAAAAATATAATTTAAAAATAAAATAAATTGAAAACAAACCGCAAGTGAGATCACAATCGTCAAAATCGTAAAGATGTGTAGGCAATTGATTTTTTTTAAAGAATATAAAAATATGATTTAAAATAATAAGCAAAATTAAAAGAAAATCGCAAAAAAAAATTGAAACCCAAATGGCAAAATTAAATTGCAAAAGGCTGACGATGCAAATACAGATCGTAAATTAAAATAAAGTTGAAAATTTGTACTTAACTAAATAAATATATTTTTAAAAAAATAAAGTTGAAAAATCACTCTAAAAAATAGAAAAAGAAAATATTCTTTCCATTTAAATCACAAACACTGTTCTTTTAGTTTTTTATTTATTATTTAAAAATTTATAATTAAAATTTGATTGGATATCAAAATCAAATTAGGTAAATATATTTTTAATATTAATTTGAGTAATAATAATGGAATGATTGCCTTAATTAAATATCCTGCAAAAAAATATGTTAATAGTAGGGATATTTGTGAAAGTTTACATTAATTTGGCTATTTTTTATATATATACATAATAATAGCTGTTGAGGTTCGATTTCACGAGAAAGCGGAGCCCTTAGAACTTCATACGGAAATCGCAAATAACAGCAAAGAATTTAGGAAAAATCAACGAGGACTAGCAACATAGGATAAATAAATAACGAACGAAATTAAATGCGCGTGCTTATTATAAATGAGGGACGAAATCAGAGATGAATTTGACAGAGTTTCGGCTTGTTCTTGCTATGAGAGAATGACCCTAAAAAATGAGCCTCCAGCCCCTATTTATAGACAGGATAGGGGCTGGCAGGCAGCAACTAACCGTAGGCGTCGAGCAGCCACGGCTCGCCGTAAATATCGGGGCGGTTGCTTGGTTTTCGGAGGTGGTTAGGGCTCCAACGTTCGTGCGTCGCCAGCGGGTTAGGGTTTCTTTTCCTGGAGCGCCTCTATGTCGACCCGCTTAGCTCCTCGATACCGAGACGCTCTGGTCCTCGATGGCGAGGCCTTGACTTGGCGAGTTTCAGCGCCTTGTTGGTCCTGGCGGGTTAGTCTTTCGGGTTGGACTTGTTTGCAAGGGCCGACTTGTGTATTGGGCCTGGGCTCGTGGGCCTGGCCCCAACAATAGCCCCTTTTGGTTGCAGGGTCTGTCCGGGACAGGCTGTGGAATCAAAACTTCGAGTTAGGACTCGATACAGAGTGCGGAAATTCGAGGTGTCCAAGAGACTACCCTCGGGCCCGGGAGGTACTTCCTGAGAGAGTAACTCCGTCAGGGAGTAGCCGGGATACTACTCCTGGTCAATACGAAGGTTCCTGGGGAGCGCAAGCGTATGACCGTGCGGGGAATACCGGGGTATTGCCCCGCGGGCTAAAGCGTGAGTCCGGGGGTCACGCGGATCAGAATCGTTCCGGAGAACGTTCTCTTGCACGAAGCGGTGCTCCTATGTGTGCACTCTGTTTAGGCTCCATAGAGCGTTAGCGGGGTGAGTTATAGCGGATCGTAGGACACCAGGTGAGTTCCCGTGGGGAGGCCTCACGTTCCCGTAGGGGGTGTCGATCGCGTTATAGTTCTCCCCGCCGTGAGATGTTATTGCTTGAAGTTTCCTTGAGCGGATCGCCTCCGAGACGCCTCATGGGTCTATAGCGACCCCTCGAGCACCTCGGCACCGAGGAGTTTCCTTGGGGGCTTTAAATTTTGCCGCCTCTGGAGTGGCACGATCGTAATTTTGGCCAACTCCGGGGGCAAATTCGGGACGCGAACGGTTTCTATGTATAAAAACACGTCCGACTCCACATTTCGTCACTTTCGCATCCACGAGCTCTCAGTCTGTTTTCGCTCCTCCATCAACTGTTACTATTCCAGCAGCGGCGGCGACTCTCTCTGGCGACAGCTCTGATCGCTATACTCGTTCTCTCCAATTTCGCAGTCACCACTCTTCCCGTTCTCCGATTACACAGGTAATATCCGAGCTTCTCCTCATTTTCTACTTGTTTTTGCTTTTGCTCTTGTCGGCTAATGGGAATGTCGGGTTCGTGCGTGACGTCGTCCAAGAATCGTAGTTTAGAATTTTGTGATTTTGTGAATTGCTATCTGCCGATATTTTGCGCGTTTCCTTTTGATTTGATTTGCTTTTGTCAATATTCGCGTAAACTTGCTTCGTGCTTTGATTCTTGTCTATCGAATTGGGGCTTCTCTGTTGGAGCAGTCGGCTCGACTTGGAGGGGCTTGGAGGGGTCGGTGCCGAGCAGCTTAGCTCGTCGACATCGAGCCCCTTAGCTGTGAAACAAGCGATATGAGGTGGCATCGCCCCTCCAACGCTCAAGTTAGTAAAGACGTTGTGAATAATAATAAAAAGGAAATGAAAGGAAAAGGTAGGGTAGGAATAGCGTATCTGTATACTAGTGATAGTATTTTTTTAAGTGTTTGATGTTCCAACTATTTTGCACCTTTCTTCCCTCGAGTGTCTCGAGCTGGTAAGCCCTGTGCCCTACTACTCTCGACACCTTGTAGGGGCCTTCCCAGTTGGGGGCTAGCTTTCCTGCCCCGGACTCTTTCGTGTTTTGGAACACCCTCCTTAGGACCAGGTCACCTTCCTGAAAACTCCTTAGCTTTAGTTTCTTATTGTAGAACCTCTCTACTTGAAGTCGTCGCTGGGAGGCTCTGGTTGCCGCGTCCTCCCGTACCTCGTCTATAAGTTCTAGGTTCTTCTGGAGGAGATCTATGTTCTCTGCTTTATCTGCGAATTCTACCCTTGGGCTGCGTGCGATGATCTCGACGGGCGCCACGACCTCGACTCCGTATGCGAGCGAGAACGGGGTGGTGCCAGTGGCGGTTCTTGGAGTCGTCCGGTAGGACCAAAGGACTGCGGGGAGTTCCTCTACCCACTTGGATCCGTGCGGGCTTAACTTCTTCTTTAGCGTTGCCATTACCGTTTTGTTGGTTGATTCTGCTAGGCCGTTCGCTTCGGGGTACTGTGGTGTCGAGAACACCAGTTTTATCCCGTAGGTATCGCAGAAAGCCTGCATCCTTTTGCTAGCAAATTGCCGTCCGTTGTCTGTGCGTATCTCCTTTGGGATTCCAAAGCGGCACAGAACGTGTTTCCACAAGAACTTGATGACCTCAAGATCGCGGGTCTTTCCCAGGGCTTCACCCTCTACCCACTTGGTGAAGTAGTCTGATACCATGAGGATATGATCCTTTTGGCCGGTTCCTTTTGGAAGGACCCCTACTAGATCCATTCCCCACACCATGAATGGCCACGGGGTAATTGAGGCGTGGAGGGGTTCCGCGTTCCTGTGGGTGGAAGCCTCGAAACGTTGGCAGCTATTGCACCTCTTCACATGGTCGATTGCGTCCTGCTTCAGAGTAGGCCAGTAAAAACCGGCTGTTATTACTTTATGAGACAGCGACCGAGCCCCGGCGTGGTTTCCGCAGTCACCTTCGTGTATCTCTGTGAGTACTCTCTCCGTCTCGGGGGAGGCGATACATCAAAGGAGGGGGCCTTCGAGTGAGCGTCTATATAACTCGCTGCCAATGAGAGTAAAATGGGCGGCGGTCCTTTCGATCTTTGTCACGTCGTTCTTATCGCCGACTGGAGGCTCGCCGGCTAGGTATCGTGCTATCGGAGTCCTCCAGTCACTTCCGTCTTGACTGACGGGTGCGACGCCATTTTGGGTGGAGATGAATGGTGCCAGTAGCCAAACCTCGGGGATTGGTCGGGTACTTTGAGAGGAGCTGGTGGAGGCTAAACTCGCCAAAGCGTCTGCTCGGGCATTTGATTCCCGAGGAATATGACGGAGATCCCATTCTTCTATTTTTTCTTTGAGTCCCTCGATCACGGAATGGTACAGCTTTAGGCGTTCCTCTTTTACGGCGTAAGTACCATCTAGTTGGTTGACCACCAGTTGGGAGTCGCTTTCGGCGCGGACTCTGCGAGCCCCGAGCTCCAAGGCTAGCTGCATACCTTGGACGAGTGCCTCGTATTCGGCCTCATTGTTGGTTGCCGGGAAATCGAGTCTGATGGCTCGCTCGTAGTTCTCTCCGTGCGGATCCATTAGGACTACTCCGGCCCCGTTGCCGTGCACGTTACTGGCTCCGTCGATTTTTAAGGACCATATGCCGGCATCTTTGTCGGCATTTGTCATGTGAGCTACCTCGTGTTCTGCTTTCAGTTGCATGTTCGCAGAAAAGTCTGCAACGAAGTCTGCCAACACCTGCGACTTGATGGAAGTCCTGGGTTCATACTGGATCCCGTAACCCCCTACTTCGACAGCCCATTTGAGTAGGCATCAGGACAGGTCCGGTTTTGATAGTACGGCTCTTATAGGGTAAGCCGTAACTACTTTGATGGAATGTGCCTCGAAGTAGGGTCGCAGCTTTCTGGCAGCATTTACGAGTGCTAGGGCGAGTTTTTCCAAGGCGGTGTACCGAGTTTCCGCGTCCAGTAGAGACTTACTGGCGTAGTGCACCGGGTGCTATTTGTCGTCCGCCTCGCGTACTAGCACGACTCCAATCGCGTGATCCGACACCGACAGGTAGAGTAATAGCGGCTCGCCATCAACTGGTTTTGATAACAGAGGTGGGCTAGCCAAGTAAGCTTTCAGCTCCTCGAGTGCCTTCGCGCATTCTTCAGTCCATTCGAACCGCTTTCCCTTCCGTAACGTGTTAAAGAAGAAATGGGTCCTTTCGGAGTAACGTGATATGAAACGACTAAGGGCGGCAAGGCGCCCAGTCAGTTTTTGTACTTCCTTCGGGGATCTTGGATGCTCTATGCCCTGGATGGCCTTGATTTGCGTGGGGTCCGCCTCTATTCCCCTCTGGGTCACTATATGACCGAGGAACTTGCCGGAGGCTACCCCGAATGAACATTTTGCCGAATTCAGCTTCATGTTGTATTTTTCCAAGGTCTGGAAAGCATCCTCTAGATGAGTCACATGGTCCCAAGAGTTGAACGACTTGACAAGCATGTCGTCAATGTAGACCTCCATCGTGTTGCCGATCTTCTCCTTGAACATGGAGTTGACGAGGCGTTGGTATGCTGAGCCCGCGTTCTTTAATCCGAATGGCATCACCTTATAGCAATAAATGCCTTGGCTGGTGATGAAGGCCATTTTTTCCTGGTCATCGGGGTGCATCTGGATCTGATTATACCCCAAAAATGCGTCCATGAAGCTCAAGAGTTCATGTCCTGTTGTCGCATTGACTATGGCATCAATGTGCGGTAGAGGATAGGGGACTTTTGGGCATGCCTTGTTTAGGTCAGTAAAGTATATGCAGACTCGGCTCTTGCCGTTCTTCTTCTTGACGACTACCACGTTGGCAAGCCAAGTGGGGTAGTGCACTTCTCGCACCGACCCAATGTTAATGAGTTTCTGCACTTCCTCGTTGACGGCCCGATTCTTCTCCGCGGAGAATTTCCGTCGCCGCTGCTGCACTGGTCTGCAGTTTGGGTCTACTTGGAGGCGGTGTGTGATGACTGACGGGTTGATCCCAGTCATGTCGCGATGTGACCAGGCGAATACATGAACTTTCTTCCGGAGGAACCCTAGAAGGGCGCTCCTGACGTCGGCGGGAAGCTCCCCCCCTACGAAGGTGGTGCGAGTCGGATCAGACTCGTCGATGGTTACTTCCTCCAGCTCTTCGGCCTCTGGTCGACCTGCGAGGGTCGATATAGAGCCGTGCTGTTGCGAACAGATGGCTCGGAAGCTTGCGTAGTAACAGTCCCTCGATGCCTTTTGTTCTCCTCGGATAGTCTGGATTCCCCAGGGAGTGGGAAACTTGAGCGCTTGGTGATACGACGAGGGAACCGCCTTGAGTTCGTGGATCCAGGGCCTCCCTAGGATGGCGTTATGCGCGGAGGTGGCGTCTACAACTTGGAACTTCACATCCAAGTTCAGGCCTCCGCAGTACATGGGTAGAGTGATTTCTCCGACCGTCTGCTGTTGGCCCCCATTGAAGCCGTAAAGGGTCATGGTTACCGGCTCTATCTTGCTCATGGGGATCTGCATCTCTTTCAACGTCCGAAGGAACATGATGTTCGCGGAGCTGCCATTATCCACGAGCAACCTCTTTACCTGACAGTTCGATATCAGGAGCGATACCACGAGTGCGTCATGAAGGGGATGAACGAGCCCCGGCGTGTCCTCTGCGGTGAATTCGATGGCCTCATGCTACTGCATGGGGCTAACGTGGTGGACCTCTTGATTTAGGATCCTGCGGGCCCTCTTGGCTGCGGAGCGTGACCTTCCGCTAATTTCCGATCCTCCGACGATCACGTGGATCGTTCGCTCGGCGGGCGGTGGCTTATTTTGAGGTTCCACGTTTCCTGTAGGATTGGCTTGCCTACCCCTCGTCCATGTGTTCTTTCCCTTGTTGGTTAGGTACTCGGTAAGGAAACCGTTCTTTAAGAGCTCGAGCACCTCTAGGCGTAGGGCCTGGCATTCCTCGGTTTTGTGGCCATGGTCATTGTGGAAAACACAAAACTTCTTCGTATCCCGCGTCTTGGGATCGGATTTCATCTTGGCGGGCCACTTCACAGCGCCACCGAGCCCCTTGAGCACGTTGTTAACCAGGTAGTTCTGGTCAATGCAGAGGTTGTAGGGTACCTCCTCCGCACGGGACGCGCGACTATAAGGATGATCTCGTCGGGAGCGACGCTCATCACAGAAGTCCTTCCGACCCACGTACCTTGACGTAGAGGAGCCTCCTCTATATCGAGGCTCTCAATGCTGACTAGCGAGCTCGTAGGCTTTCTGCTCGTTCAGACGCGCTATGCGGTTCGGCTCGTCCTCTTCCCAATTAATCTCGGCCCAGGCTTGTGAGAGGACCGAGTCCATATCGTAGCAAGGGTGGCTGGTCAGGTTGCGGTAGAGCTTAGAGGACACGTCTAGGCCATTCTTAGGGTTTAGGGTTTAGGGCTCCAACGTTCGTGCGTCGCCAGCGGGTTAGGGTTTCTTTTCCTGGAGCGCCTCTATGTCGACCCGCTTAGCTCCTCGATACCGAGACGCTCTGGTCCTCGATGGTGAGGCCTTGACTTGGCGAGTTTCAGCGCCTTGTTGGTCCTGGCGGGTTAGTCTTTCGGGTTGGACTTGTTTGCAAGGGCCGACTTGTGTATTGGGCCTGGGCTCGTGGGCCTGGCCCCAACAATAGCTATTTAAGATTTTTGGATAAAGTAATTGGCTATTTTCATATATTTACTCAAAATTTAATTATGATCAAATTTGAATTTGCCATTGGAAACTTTATTCAATGTAAGTATTATTATCATACTAATTATATTTCTATCATGTTAATCATATTGATTTGTTGTTGAATTTTTATTATTTTTCATTATTTTGAATTTTTAATGGATTCTATTGAGGTCGTGATACGATCCTCGCCGGAAGCTTTAGATCGTAGCCCAGGAACTCAACAGAAACGACTCGGACGCGACGCGGAAACAAACAAACATAACTGGAACAGAAAGACGACAATAGGATAGAAGTCCAACACTTCTAATTCGACCCTTCAAATGACGTATTCCAAACAAATCTCATATACACCCCAAGAAGCTGAAGAAATATCGACCCTTCAAATAATGTATTCCAGATAAATCTCATATACGCCCCAAGAAACTGAAGAACTATCAATGCAGAACTGATGAAACTGATACAATGGAAAGATCCAACACCTTTGGATTCGAAAACCTTCAAGTACCGTAGTCCAGATAGAAATCTCCTACGACTCAAGAAGTGAATTGATCCAACAACGAAGGATATAGTCGAAGACACCACCAATGAATATGACTGTCCGATTGATTAGTCAATATTGAATTTCAAGGTACTCAACAGAAATTCAAGAGCTTTCAGATAATTGGAGAATAAAACTCACGAATATTATTAAACTGAAAACTAAATTATTTGTTCCATAACAAGACCTATATATAGGCAAACTCCAATCCTAATAAGGAAATCAAATATTAATCTAATAAGGAAATCAAATCCTAATTTCATAAGGAAATCAAATACTAATCTGATAAGGAAATCAAATTCTAATAAACTAAGGAAATAAAATATATCAAAAAGATAGAATCCAAAATTACTTAAATAACTAACTACCAAATCTTATCAAGATAAATCAAATCTTAATCATATCTTCAATGAATCTTTTTGAAATATCTTAATAAATCTTGCCAACTAGATCTCCATCTGGTAGGGCCTAAGTCAAGCCCAACACGCAATCAAAGGCAAAGCCTAGTGGCCCGCCTCCCAAAAGCATTGGGCATCAACCTAATCATTGAAGCAAATCATCGCAGCGAAGCCCAACATTGTCAAAGCCCATCTACACCAACAAGTTATAGCCAACAATTTATCTGTCCAGATAAGCCTTAACTGACCCCAAACTTTTCGGGGTCGAAAACCATCGAAGGTCGTTCTGAAGAAGGGGGAGCAGACACAAGATTCCCGGTATGTTTAAGTCGGGCCCATAACTCTAGAACGGGCCTCTCCCCATGTTGTGAGTGTTTTTGTGTTGGATTAGGAGCCCAAGAACAATTGATTTAGTAAGAAAATAAACAAGAGCTAAAATGACAGGCGAGAGTATTATTTCTGGAAATATTAAGCAGATACAAGAAATAAGGTAAAACTTTAGTGAACAAAGACAAAACGAGGTAAGTTTTGGTTGAATCGAGCTATGCCGAGCTGTGATTTTGCAATATGCATGTTCTTTCCTTCTTGCTATCGTCCCAAAAATGAGTCTTTCCTGAAATATATATACTCGTCTCAAATAACGCTCCCTTCTTTATTTCCGCGATCCTCGCCGAACTTTACTGCTAAATTCACGCCGTTATTAATTTTCAAAAGATTCGTTCTTCCTTAATTAAATTTGCCTTTATTGCTGACCAGCCGTTCAAACTATTTTATGGTTCGAACTTTAATCTTCGACCTCTCCTTCGACCTATCCTGATGGGCCCCTAAACTCAGAAATTAAGCCCATATTTTCTGGATCAACCTTTATCGGGCCTTTTTTTCCTTTTGAATTTATTATCGACCTCAACACCCCACACCTATAAAAGGAAGTTCCAATGCCATTTTTCACGTTCACTCTCACGCTGCCAAACTAAAGCAAAAAAATTCGCACAAATATTCACTCTTGCTATCTTGTCAACCCTCAAGGCCCCATCTCAGTGATTGTCACCCTGCCCTGAGCATACCAACTTGCCAAATATCCATGCTTGCTATCTTGTCGACCCTTGAGGCCCCTTCTCAGCAATCGTTGACCCCCCTTGAGTAGGCCAACTGTTGATATGGCTCATATATGCCAACAAAGGGAAAGGTGAAAATGCAGATGGTTGTGAAGCAAAGCGAGCGACCATGCTTGTCAAGGGAGCGGAGCGGAGCAGAAGCGTGATGTATTTGTAATTAGCGAACTTGCGTGAATAATAAAATCTTCTGCTCTTCTCCCGTGGATCTAGGCAATAGCCAAACCACAAAAATCTTGTGTCTCTCGATTTTCTAATTCATAATCTATGATATATAGTGGATCAATCACAACACCAATCTACCCAAATATCTACACTTGTTATCTTGTCAATCCTCGAGGCTTTGTCTCAGTGATCGTAGAACTTGCCCTGAGCAGACCAACATTCTTATTCTATGGCTCCAAATCAATAAGTTCTATATTTTTTGCTTATATATTTGTCTATTCGAGTATTATTTTGATCGTCTTATTCCTTTGCACTTTGTCACTCATTATATATTCAGCGTTATATTCAGTCTCATCAATATCGCTTTAATTGCATTATTTTCGTTGACTTAACACACTATACCCACTGTTCTAATTGCATTACCGTTCAATTTAGTTGTATAAATGCCTTTCTGTTGTCTTTGATCCTTGAATTATATCTATCAGTTATTGCAATTTATGTATTACGTCTCTTTGACTATGTATGGTTATTTGTTGTTATCGTTAACTATTATGTGGGCCATATTATCGAATAAATCAAACCTCAATATTGGCGCCCATTGTGGGGCTTGCAAAAATTTGTTGCTGGAAATATTAGGTAACCAATGCAATCCAAAGGTGGTAGGCAAGGAGACCCCATCGACAGATCTGGTGAAAGAGGCCAAGGGGCTACTGGACTAGATAAAGACACCACTAGAGTTGTTGAAGCCGCCCCAAGACCGATTGAAGGTGCCCGTGCACCAGGTGCCTCCACTGATCGATCCTACCGTGGTCAAGCTGTTAGAGCAGATCTGCCAGTAAGGAGATAAGGGCCATGAATTCAAATATGGAAATGGTGTACGTTGCAAACCAGACTCTAAGCTTCAAAAATCAATTCCTTCAACCTCAAGGACTTGCCAGGAGGAGCTGACCCCGCATCGTCGAACCTAGCAGTTCGACGCTAAGACTCCTTTCACTTCAAGAGACTCGGGCAAGGAGTTCGAATAGCTTGTCAGAGCTACTGCAACTAAGAAGACAGATGACCTACAACTGATAATGTAAAAAGATTCGAAGTAAGGCTTGCCATGCTTGAGTCGCTCTTGACTCAAATCCCTGGGGTGCTTGTGACAGAAAAGTCCATAAGATGGAATAGTTATGCCAACTCACCATTTACCGACGACAATGCAAAAACCGAAATCCCTGCATGATTCTCTCCACCTAATTTTGTGATGTATGATGATTTCATATTTTTACTCATTTCTGGTTTGATTTGTCTTTGATTTTTATTGCATTTTAGTTTGTTTTTTTTTTTTGCACGAGTCTATTTAGATTGGTATTACGCTTGTAGTGGTGTATTTATGCAGTTTTGAGGTCGAGTTCACCGAAAATCCGTACCGAAAGCAGTGGATGTTCAAAGAAACAGTCACGACTTCTTCCACATATAGAATTTGAGCTAATCTAGTATGCAAATAGAAATATCTTTGAATTAGCTTTCCAATGCAACTGGCATCGGGTCAATCGAAGTTCGGGAGCAAAAGTTATGACCAAAACTGTGAGGAGGCGCAGAAACGGTCGACACATATGAAATCAGTCGACTTGGAATTCGCGTCGACCAACGTAGAGCCACGTCGACCAATGTGAATGTTTTTTGCGAGTTCCTCGAAGATTTTCACGAATATTGGGCGAGATTTGGTCAAGATTGAAGAGATATATCAAATTGGAAGCCTTGAAGACCCAAGATAGAAGATATATTCAATATAGGATATATGGACATAGATATTCATAAATTCTAATCCTATCTCTTATGGAATTCATCCCTGTAAAGTCCAGACAAACACTATAAATACCCCTCTAGACTTGTTTATTTAGTGGACCTCAATCCCTATATGAACATTAGTTCATATATCCTTCTCAACCTCAATTTCTGTAGTTAGAGTTTTAGTTTATTTTATGCACTTTAGAATTCATGTTTTTATTTGAATGCAAGTTTATTTCTGTTTAATTATGTCTAGCTAAACTTCTAGAGGTTCTAGGGTTCGAATATTGTTTTGGGTGCATGCTTAGGATTAATTAATTGGGTTCATGATTCCTGTGTTTATTTTATAATTCTAGATTAGTTTAAAGACCGAGAGGTGATAGTTAATTTAGATGTCTAGCTATTGATAGAAGGACCGAGAGGTGAATAATGATAGTGAGATTATGAATGTATGATACTATACTGTCCAGCTGAGATGTATTAGACAGGGAATTGAACTGATTTTCTTATGAGATTGACTAATTTAGTGTTCTTAAGAACGAGAGGAGATAGTCACTAATTAGTAATCTATGATATATTTGCCCGACCCAGGAAATATACCATAATTGCAGTATTCCACCTGTTGATTTAATTGATTCTTTCATGTTATCCATAATAAGATTTTTTCCTAGGATCTGTGTTTCACTTTAATTGATTTAATTTTTTATTTTTTTTATTTATCTAGTTTCATAATCCAAATCTAATTTCTTAATTACCCCAACAATTAATCTGAAACTATGTTTTAGTACATATGACTAGGGTTATAAATGAACCAAACTGTTCGTGAGCTACTCGGATCTCGACTCGATAAAAGCTCGTTCGAGTTCGTTTAGTAAAGCTCGTTTATTAAATGAACCAAACTTGAGCATCATAGTATTCGACTCGTGAGCTCGTGAGCAGGCTCGTTAGGTAAAATTAGTAAGAAATATAAAATAATTACTTTTATAAAAATAATATTTTCATGATTTAAGAGTAATAATAACGATAAATCTATCTAATAATGAAAAATATATAGAATATGAGCATGAATATGATATTTTTTTTGGAATAAATAACATTTTCTTCAAAATAATAATGAAAATCGTAAATATATTCTAAATTTAGAAAGTTCGTTTAGGCTCGATAAAAGCTCGATAACGTTCGTGAACATCAAAGTATTCGATTAAAAAGTTCGAAACTCGACTCGAAACTAAACGAGTCAAACTTGAGCACGACACTACTCGACTCGACTCGACTCGGTTCGATATGACTATTTCGCATATGTTTTCTCTATGGGTTCGATATTTGAGTATAAATTTATTTGACCAATATATTTGCAATTGATCTGGTAGAAATATTAGTGATCAATGTATGACGACACAATCGACCCTAATGACCTCGTGACCCTTGACCACTAAATTTTAGTAGATACTATAATTTATTAGCAAATAAAATTATCGATCCCACGGAGATTGATTAAGAAAATTACCCTATATACTGAAACATAATTTTCAGTTTATTGTCTGAGTAAATCATATTTGAAAGGTTTTGTTGTTTTGAAACAGAATTTAAAATTGGATGATTTATTCAAACAAAAATTAAAAGAAAGTGTTTTGAGAATATTAGAGAAAAGCTCAGATTCCAGGGACAAGTTCATATCTTGGAGAACATGCAAGGGAAATCATATCGATCAATTAAACATAAAGAATTAGGTGGAACATCAGTGAATTATAACAAATTCGAAATTATGGCAATTTATAAAGTAGATTATCAATTGTCTATATCCTTTCGATCTCTAGAACAATTAACAACTCCCAGAAACCTCAGATCTATTCTTATGGATTAATTCTTTCTTTTTAGACAAGATTAAAAACCATATTATCAATTCTTCAATCCATTAACTATTTTTTATTTTTAAGTCTCAAATTAATTAATTATAAAATCCGATTTAGTGGCCAATGATAGCGCGTTTCGCAACACGCTAAAGCTGCAAGTGTACAGACCACTGCAGAGGGCAAGTAATAAATTATCGAACTCAAGGACTGCAGGCTCGAAACACAACCAAGCACTAAAACATAGACACCGTACTACTATCTAGGCAAATCATAAAGAAGTTTTGGTTTTATCTAAAAGACTGATTTAAAAGCAGAAATAAAATAAAAAGATTTAATTAAAGATTTTAGAAAACAATGAGAAAATAGGATTCCAGGGCAATCCACTTTGAATATTAAACAAACAACGTTTTCATGCAATTCAATCCCAATTTAATTTCCAATGATGTGAGCAATCGCGAAAATGTTATCAGGCGATCCTCTCGGATTCTAAACCATAACATGGAAATAAAATACCTAGTGACTCCTCTCGGATGCGCAAAAGGAATTTTACTCTCGATAAAAACCTTAGATTCAAAACCCTTTAAAAGTTCAAATTCCTCTCGGATAATTGTTCTAATAAATCTGATTAATTTGCGTCTTAATTGACAACCTAGACCTCTCGGTTCAAAAACTATCAATTCAAATCACAATTAATGATCAGTTAATGCAATTATTGAAAATCCAAATTAAATCAGAACATCAGAGGAAAAGGAACATTAAATTTGCATAAAATGTTGAATGAATAAATACAAAGCTTCAAAACCCTAGAATCCAAAAAGGGATTTAGCCAGACATGCTAAATCCTAGAAAAACAAAGAGATGAAGAGTCATAAAAACAGGAAAAGGAAATTAAAAACCCGTAGTCTTCAATCTTCAATTCCTGACATGCTCTTCCAGTTCTCCTTGAATTTCTGCAGAAAACCCTCCTTTTCTAGCCTTGGAAATAATTTCGGAACGTAGGAATGTGGAAATAATAATTGTGAAGGAACGATTTCTGGCTTTTAGAACTCATATATATAGGAGAGGGATTTAAATCTCAAAAGATATGGAGAATTAATCTGACTTGGGCAAAAAGATACGCTAGAATACGTCAAAAATCACGAACTCACGAGCTGGAGGATTCGCGACCGGCGATCGCCGGACGGGGAGGGATGGTCGCCGGTTTGGTGTCGTGGGAAAGGTTGCAGAGCCGGCGTTCAGCCGGCTTGGACATGTGGTCGCCGGTTTTGAACATGCAGTCGCCGGATTTGCTTGTTAAACGCCGAGGGAGAGAGCTGCTCGCCGGTTTGGAAGTGTGGTCGCCGGATGTGGAGGTGTGCTCCCGGTTGAGAAGTGTGGTCGCCGGCCTTGAAGGCTGCTCGCCGGATGGGGAGGTCCAATCGCCGGTTGTGCACCTCCCTCGCCGGATGCGTCACGAAGCTTGATTTTCACAGCTCTCTTGAATAAATTCTATCTTTTTCTCCTCAGTGCATGCCAACATGAATCAACTCTGGAAATGCTTGTTCAATTATCTCATTAATCCTCAGAAACGCCTAAAATCTGTGCAAAACAACATCAACCAAACCAAACGTAATATTTCCCTAAAGAATAAGAATAGTGCATGAAAACATTACGTAATGGCTCAGTCTAACGTATAATCTAAACATAAACACATCAATAAAATGCACAGAGTGAGTGTTTATCAGCCAACTATCTCAGATTTATTTTTAACACAAGTATTAATAAACCTAGGTTATTGATTTGATCGATTTAATAAACCCTAAACATGCATCCAAGATATTCACAATTGCCCTAGAATCTTATTAAGGAATTACCTACTCATAGTCATAGAAAACAATCATATAAAAAGATAGAACTTGTAAATATTCTTCATAAAATAAAAGCAAAGTTGATTTAGATCCAGCCTTGATGATTCTTGACCCAAATCTTCAATCCCAAAGCAAGAATTATTGAAGAACAATGAAAAGTAATTCTCTAAATCTCAAGTGGCAAAAGTCCTAATTTTCGAAACCTACACGCTATTTATACAAGGTATGAAGGGTTAAATATTGCAAATTGACTCAAACTTGGAAAATTCACCAAAAAAAACTCTGTATGTCGACCGACACAAACCTCTAACTTCGATCGAGATGAACTCCACTTTGGACCCCCGGTTTGATCTCTATGTCGATCGACATAGTGTGTGTCGATCGACATGGATCTCCTAAGTCTCCCGGAACTGCTTGCTTCGACACTCCCAGCTTGTTTGCCATGTTGATCGACATGGCACGTGTCGATCGACATGGAATGCTCATGTCACCCGGAGCCACGAATTCGACATTCTAGCCTCGATCTTTATGTCGACCGATACGTCATGTATCGGTTGAAACAGACAGCTCAGACAAATTTCTCCTTCCAACACTTAGTCAAATTTTGACCTCCAAAACTACAAATTTCACCCCGAACAACATACCAAGCATAAAACAAGCACGATGCTAAGAAAATAACTAAAATATACTAGTAATGCATAAAATCAACCTAAAAATCCATTGATAAGTGCACAAAATAATGCACTTATCAACTCCCTCAAACTTGAACCATTGATCGTCTGCGATGAAATCACCAAAGGAATTTCAAAATCATGCAAGTAGACATGTGCAATGCCTCACAAGATTCATCACAATCCAAGTACACTCTCATCCACAATACCACACAATCAACATCGAATCAAGACCTACAACTGTTTTGGGAAGAACCTCTCAATGGGAATAATTTTTCAAGCACTCATCACACAAGTGTTTAGGGCATAAGTATACACTCAAATCAAAGCAATACAATTATCTTAACCATAAGTTTGGAAAAACTCCCGTCTCTCCACTGCTTAGAAAGTAAAATACCTTGGTGAATATAAAAGATCTTATTTTGGTTGTAATGTGGCTTGCCTAGAGGGTAGGATGTTTTAGGCTAAGTGACTAACACATTTTTTATTTTCACAATCCTTCCAACTCTCAACTTCCCACATCAACCTATTCTTTCTCTTCTTCACCCATTTCTCTCTCTCTCTCTCTCTCTCTCTCTCTCTCTCTCTCTCTCTCACTTAGTGAGCTTATGTCACACAATTATCTAACTCTCCTTTTTTTTTTCAACCAAAACGAAACCTAACAAGTCAAAAATGGGTAATTTTTTTAACAATTTCAAGTACATGAGCATTTTACAGCTATAAATACCAATCACACTGCTCCCATTCAAATTACCTTCCGTTTTCTCTTTTCATACCTCACCACCCACTCATCTCATTAGCACACTACTACATCAAGAATATAGTTATTCAGACTCAAAGTGGCTACAAGTGGTCTGTGTAGGGTTAGTGTTTGAGATAAGGATAAGAAAAAAAAATGCCTAAAATCATTTTCACCAAAAGTTTTACATCAATACAGCCTCAAGAGAGAAATAAGTCAAATTCTACTATCAAACTGCAAACTTTATCACACATGAAAGAAAATAAGCACAAATCTCACTTGGGTTAAAATTATGTTCTTCCCTAACAGTCATCAAGTCCGAATCAGATACCAAACTGTAACGCCCCAATTTTCGTAAAAGTAAAACTATAGACAATAATTGCATGGCACGTCACTTTTAAAAATAACTTGGAAAGATAAATTGTTTTCGTTTGAACATAAATTTAAAGAAAAATAAACATTTATTTAAATGTCTTGTCCATCATCTTTGCCTCCAACACATCACCACGCTTTTAACCTGAAAGAATGTAATAACTTGGGGTGAGCGTTATTAGCTCAGTGGTGGAAATGTTTATCCGAGCTATACAATTATGACAAGTATAATATGCAGCCCACGACTGAAAGAGGACATATGTAGCCTGTCGGTAAAGTTTATAACATGCAGCCCGTCAGGTGATAATAGGTATACCTACATAAAGCACAACAAGGATAAACTAAAATGTATCACACATAGATCCCCACCTTGACTCGAACTTGACTTGAAAAACTATTTGAAACATAGAGAAAAGGTAATAGTTTGAAGAGGAAGAGAATGAATGATATGTGTGTTTAAAATGAAATGAAAGACCCCTTTTTATAATAGAAAAATTGAAGAATGAAAGGTTTCTAATTAGTTATATAAATTAAATAATAATTTATGAGGGTAAGTGAAAGGTAAAAATTGATATTAATAATAAGGCATAATTTATTAAAACTTAATGATAAAAATAAAAATAAACAATTTATTATTTTAAAAAGAATTCGTAAAAAGTTAAAAATTTTAGGGTGTTACACGAAGGAAGTCCACACCATGCTCCTGGATGATTATTTTCAGCTGCACAAGTCGGGGAATGGTCATGATCCTGTAGCCCTGCATGACTTTCATCCGAGCCACTGAGAGACCAATAAATGCAGCAATGGGTGTGACAAAACCACCACACCATAAGTCCCCCGGGGTAGCAACCAGTTGCCTCTTCCAATTCTCCATCACATAGGCGGCAAGACTGACATGATATCCCCCAAGCATAGACTAGAGGATTTGAAGTGGATCTTCCCGCTCTCATTCCTGCCAAGAACTGACTGCCCCAGGCAGCGCTGAAGGTATCTGAGTACCGAATTGTCGATGGAAGCGTCCCTCAATCTGGGCTTCAGCACTAATGGTGTGCCAAAAATTTGCAATATGGAAGTCCCGAGGTGGGAAATACATGCCCCCCGATTTGCACCCTAAGATAGTATCTGAAGAGATTCGTGAACTAAATCACGAAGTCCGTTTGCCAAGGATCGTTAATTGGAATATCAAAATAAATTGCTACGCCTATGAACAATCCTAGCATGCTCCTATATTATTATGCATAAGAAGGTTTATGCGGAATACCTGGATCGATGAACTCTGAAGAACGCGTGCGCGGAGATGCCCTTTGATCTTTCCCACGCACAAGGATTTAATTTCCTAACAGATTGAGGAAATAAATCTATGAAAATAATAAAAAATATTTTCGAAAATAAAGAGGAGAGAGAGAAGAAGAAAAATCCTCCTGATTTGATCTTCTGATCTATATCCCAACTCGATCTGAAAATCCGGTGAAGATTCTCTATCAGATCCCTTGCCCGGTTGAGAAGCAAAATTTTCTCCTCGTTCTCAGATCTTAGTCGATCACCACAGCTCCCAAATTCTGGTTTGCTGTGTGCTACTTATGATCTAGTGGTGTGTTGAGATCTGAGGAACTGAGGCCTATTTATAGGAAATTACTGGACTCCTATTGGGCTTGAGTTTCATGGGCCAGACCAGGGACCAAAATGCAAATAGCAAATAAGGCCTATCATTTAATTAATTCCCATATTCAACCCAGAATATAATTAATTAATTAATATTGATTCATTCCACCAGAGAATCAATACTGTCCTACCTATTTGCTACCACGTTTTGAGGTACGGGTTGCATGGGCTCGGTATATCCCCACATTTAAGGTTACAGATATTCGTTAATTAATTTAAGCTCTGACAAGCTATTTAATTAATTAACATCTTATATTCCTGAATCAATCCACTCAAATCTTTTCACTTATGCTTGAACTTAATCAGCCTGTAGGACTTAGCATAACGAACCTTTTGAGCTGTTCAGGGAATGTCACCATCCTATACTGGATGTGGTTACCTAGTTCCAGTACCAGACAGTCATACACAAACTGCTATTACCCAAGATACAGATATACAAGCCCAACTAGAGCCTTTCACTGCAACTCAAAGTAATACACAATTTGCATATACTTATGTACCTTCATTTAGGCTTAGGATCTCGTCAAGCCATAGAGATCTAGATTCTTTTAATGTCAGATAAAAGAATCGATCTCGACTTGGGTACTTATCAATGTGTGCCCCACACCAGCATACCAAGCCATCCAAGATAAGATGCTTATTATTGCGTATGCTGCAGCCTACACTGACAGTTTATCCTGGAACTGTCTCTGCTGTGATAACTATTTATATCTCGCTAGGTCAAACGATCCATACGATCTTCCGTGATCTTCTACACACCGTATGATCTCCCTATCGACGAGATAAGAGGATAATTGCGTTTGCGACACATGTTTGTTAATTCAGACAGGAGATGAACATACAACATTTATGATTCCCAGTATATTAACCAATCGACCTTGTACATAATATACCAATCATAATGCTTTCAGTATATAAATCCATCAGTATCCAGCTGGCTGCGGATCAAAGTGTGTTGCACGTCGTAGAGCTGAAACTGAATCTCATTTGGCTCCTTCCTCTTTGGCTCAATGATGTGCAGGGATGCAAAAAATCCAAGTACTGGCAGTTTAATAGTCGGCCACTGCTGCACAATGAGTTGCTCCTACCCTAATCTCTCGAATAGACTTTGCACATCACCCTTTATCCCCAATTTGTCATTGTTTCGTCGTGGGGATATCTGGTGTAAATTTTGAAGAGCTGGAAGCGCTCTTAGCGAGTGGTGTGCTAAGGATCGGCAAATATGGGAACCCGTACAGGGAGTTCCTCTTGTTCCTCCTCCTGTTCTATCTTAACCTCATCTCCAACATTTGGCTCCTCCTCATGTCCCGATGCATACTCTTCCTCATTCCCAAACTCATATTCCTGATCAGAAGCCATAATACCTAAAATCTGCTATACCACAATCAACACAAATAAGCTCAAGCAGAATTAGGAACATCCCTAATGCAATTCATCAAAATTCAAAACACCACAATGTTACCCATGTCAAACTGACCACCCAATCATGCAATTCATACCAATTCCAAGTGCATTACAACAATTCAAAACCAAAAGAACCAAAAATTGTAATTTGGAAGAGCATAAACCAAGCAACAGTAAAGGGGTTTCAATTTATATCCAAAATCCAACAATTCTCCACAAAATGTAACATTCAACCTCAGTAGAACTAAAAGCGACTCACTCACAATCTATATCAACCCAATTCAACTCGGTTCATCATTTAAATCGATAAAATAGCATAGACATTAAGTAGATGACATATAGGGCTCAAAATTGAATAAATACATTAAAATAAGGTAAAACTCACAAATAAATCGAAAGGAGTGAGTAAAATAGTGCTTACCTCGGGTAGAATCGAAGAAAAGTTGCAGAAGAATTGATTTGGGGGTGTTTGGAGTGAGGGGTGTGCATGTGTTTTGTGTTGATCATTGAATTATATATGTCGGTTATTGCAATTTGTGTATTACCTCTCTTTGATAACACATGGTTATTTGTCATTCTCATTGACTATTATGTGAGCCTTATTATCGAATAAATTGAACCTCAATTGGTTCATGTTTAAATAATCATTTTTGAGCAAACAAATTGGAATTTATTGAATCATTATCGAATTTGTATCGTTATCGTGTGAATCCAGGTTAATGCTTAATGGATCGAATTTGCATACAAACTTAGCCTTTCCTTAATAAATTAAATACAGATAGGAGTTTAACAATCGAACCATTAATAAATTGACACAATAATAACCTGATCCTTACAAATTGTCATCCTTAGCTCTATTCCATATTGACTCATTGTTGATGGAGTGTTACCCAAATTTAGATACTTCTGGTTGAAATTTCTTATTGTAAAATGGGGACTCGTCAATCATTATTTGCCATAAAAACTTTATATTAGAATCATTATTGAGTTTTTATTTTTACTGTCGTTGGATACATATTGATATAATTAGCTGTTAATTTTAATTAAAATGTTTGAGTTTATATGTTATATGATTAAAAAATAGTAGATTTTTAATATTAGTTTGTTGTTTTGATGGGACTGTTAAAAAATTTGGAATATTAAATTTACATATCTGGGTACTACCGATTTTAAATTGTTTAATTGAGTCATTTAAAGATCTTTGTTTGAAATTAATTTTACTGAGGGTTGTAACAATCATTTATTTAAGACATATTTAATTTGTTCATTGTTTTATATTCGAATACTTCAAATACTTTACATTTGTTCCTTGGAGTAGTTGAAGCATTTTGCATATAATTAAGAGACCATAATTTATAGATTTTTTGAGAATATTTGAGTTTGAGTTTAAATAAATGTATTTTAAAAACGGGGTTTTGTTTTGAAAATCTTGATATGAATTTAAATACTAATGAATACTTATTCCAGTAACTCAGTAAAGGAAGAGAATAAATGGTAGTATTTTCATAGTGAAGTTGAGTTGAAGAATTTAAGAAATGAAAGATGCATAGGCATGGCCATTGACCACACAAGAACTCTCTCTTTCATCTGTATCTCTCTCCCTCCACGTGATCAAACAGTTGCCGATGTCAGTATTATGACAATCAAACAGCAACAGAAGCTGCATTAATCTCTCTCTCAGAAAGACATGCATGTATATATATATATATATATATATATAGGGATGCATTATATGATTAACCTTCTCCTATATGTTATATGAGACCAAAATCCAACCATCCAAATCTAGATCGGACGATTATGATTAAATCTGGAAAATAAAAATTTTCGCTACATTATGTTTCAGTATTTGGTACATTGTTGGGGTAAAGTTGTCTTTTTCAAACTCATGAATTCAAATTACGGGAAATATGATTCTCATCCCCTAAATTCCAGTTTTCTCTCTCCTCTAAAATTCTTATAAAACTTTAAATAATTATAACTCACTCAATTTAAATTATTTTTTAATATATTATATATCAAATTGAAGATAATTTAATTATCTTTCAAACGCAATCCCTATTGCATATGTTCCGAATAGGAAAATCGCAATAAAACTTAACAATGTAATAGCTAAAGTCAAATGATGTAGCAAAATATAAAGAATAATGTAATGACATATTATACTTACCTAATTTCGACGTTGTTCGTATAAAAAATGGGAAGAATCTTGATTTCACTGTTGCAGTTGCATTTTATAGATAAAAAAGAGTCTAAGTTGTACATTATGTGCCACTTGTGTATTACATTTTTCATGTATGTAACAACGATGCAAAAATGGATCACAACAAAAACACAATGCATTTATAGATAAAATGGGGTCTTAGTGGTACATTAAGTGTCGGTCAAGCGGTACATTATGTGTCCCATGTGTATTACATTATCCATGTCTATTTCTCTGCGGTTGCATGATAAAAAAACATAACATAGTGCATTATATAGATATAACATTATCGGAGTGGTACATTATTTGTCGCATGTACGGTACATTATTTGATGCATGTGTATTACATTATCCATATCTGTAAAAATAATGCAAAAATGGACAATAAAAATAGATCGCAACAAAAATATGATGCAATGCATTATAAAGATAAAACGGGGCCTGAGTGGCACATTATGTGATGCATGTGTATTACATTATTTATGTTTGTAACAACGGTGTAAAAATGAGCAACAAAAATTGATTGCAACTAAAACAAAACGCAATGCATTATATAGATAAAACATGGTCTGAGTGGTACATTATGTGTCGCTTGAGTAGTACATTATTTGTCGCCTGTGTATTACATTATCCATGTCTGTAACAATTGTAAAGATAAAAAAACTGCTCAAAAAATTTAAAAAACTGCACACCACTTACTGCTGCTACTATCGCCCCTGTCATTGGCTATCATATGTTCGCCTGATGAATGCGACACACGCGAACCACGTGGGTAATAACCAACACACACGACGCAGGCGAACCACCGCGGGCGAATGAAAAAGTATAGAACTGTGAATAATAACCAATGAATACGACGCCGACGAACTACCATGGATAAAGTGCGATGAATGCAAGATTTTAGTTTTTCCCATACTGTCCAAACTCCCAACAACGTGCACGCCACCCTTCCTTCCAACTGTGGGCGGCTGCGCTGCACCTTACCATCACAATAAATATGCTGCATTATTTGTTTACAATTTTAATATTATACCAAAATATAGAATCATATTTGAAAAATTAAATAAACACACGCTATAAAAGATAATGTAGTAGATAAAGAATAAATAATGTATCAACTTCCATATAAATAATATAACATCTACATGGTTAAAACCTGCAACTCAAAAAATGAAGGATGTGGCGTCAAACTTCCATGGATACTTCTCTTGCAATTGTTATATATCGTCTCTGTCTCCAACCTCCGCGAACTGCACGTCTCTATTCCTCCCAAGTATCGGTGACCGAGCTGCACCTTGCCACCACAACCACCATCGATGCTGGAAATACAACTCTATATAATATCCACAATTCATGGAAGATGGCCAACTTCTTCAAGTTTTTAACAAGCGTATGTAAATGCACAGCTCATGGAGAAAACTTCTATCAAGATCTACAGCTAATGATCAATGCGATGGATCTAATTAAGGAAACATTCACATTGATGAAGGTGAATACAGAGAAAAGTGATGTTGAATCCCAGGCGCAAAGAAAGGTTTGGAATGGGTCTGCTTCCATAAAAAATGAATGACAAAAATAAAGGGTTACAATTACATGATTAACCTTAACAAATATTTTAATAATTAAAAGGAATTTCAAGTCATCATCTTAATACCAAATCTGGGCCGCACAATTATAAAAATTAAAGGTTAAGATTTGGTTTCATATAACATATGAGAGGTGGGTAACATATGATCACATCTCTATATATATATATATATATATATATATATATATGTTTGTGTGTGGGGATTAGAGGTAATTAATTAGAGTGATGTTAGCATGTGGATGATAAAGAAAAGAGGAAATCCAGAAAATCGTCAAACAGATATGCTTTTTCTGATATAACAAGTCCAAGTAACATGGGTCATCACTATCTTGGCCTCAAGCTGTCGGCACCCAATATAAAATTACTATCATCCCATATATTCTTATTTAATTTTATATAAAATATCATATATATGATGGTAGATGATCAGTCCCAATCTTAGCTTCCAGCCTCCTACATTCAAATATTTTATTCTAAATTCTCATCTATCTCAATTTTCTTAAATATCATATGTATATCTTGAAAAACCCAAAGTAATCTATATGGATCAATATTTTGGTTGAGTGAGGAGCGAGAGAGACAAGCTTGTGCTTCTGACCACAATATTAACTAACGTACGTACGCATCAAACAGATATGGTTGTGTACGTAATAATAATAATGTCAAGAATCGAAACAATATGCATGGTTCAACCTATGGATTGACTGTGATATGTTAATTATAACCAAGTTTCTGACCACGACAGGAATATGAAGTATGAACAAGATCAGATTACAATAAAAGCAGCAAACATATATATACAGTCGAGATGGAATTTAGGCAGCAATAGTTAATCATGAGTAAAATTATTTTTACTTTCAAGATTCTGAATATATAAATATTAATAAATTAAAATTATAGTTGATTAAGTTCATGATTTTTGGTATAATCCATAATAACAGAATGAATATTACAAGAGTCAAATTAAAGTACAATACTAGTTTACTAGATTCTTTGTTATAAAAATTGGCTTAGGTAGCCTCTATTCTTGAAAATCATCCACTCGAGCCAATTTAGCATTTTCAGATTGATCAGCACCTATGCTCTATCTTGACCCCGAGATCTTATTAGAGGAATAGTCTTGAGTCGCCCAATAACTAATTTGGTTCGAGTTAAGGAATATTTTTTTATGCCAGAAAATGCAATCAATTAACATTGTCGGAACCACAGTGGCTAACATCAATTCGCGAAGTTTTTTAAATCCACCAATGAGATACAAGCAAAAAACAACTTGCTGACGATCGATGAATTGATCGGATTAACCAATCAATGTTTGTTTCGGTCATTATGTATTGAACAAAGGCAAAAGCGTTTGGACGATGTCTAGACGATCTAGCGCTCTTGAGTTATTTTAAAAGTTCATATTTTTGTTTAAAAATAAGTTATTCAAATTTATTCTTGTTCTTAAGTATATGATAAAATATAAATTTGTAAAAATGAAAAATATATATTCTCCAAATAATTTCTGTCGACATCAAAGCTCATAAAAAATCAAAGCTCGAGTAATTATGGTCATTTTCAAGCCTAACTAAAATCAATGGAACTATGTGTGAAGAAAGTTTCATAATTGAGATTTATGGCGAAACTTAAAACCCATAAATTGCAAACTTAAGAATTCATGAGTTGAGCCATGCACTCGAAAATAATAATTTAATTCCCTTTCCATCTCCTCAGTTGTTGGTTTATATATTTCTTCTATTTATTAGTAAACAAATCTCAGGAAAGCCAAAGGGTGTGTGTATAGATATGAATATTAGCTATGATTTTAGTTGGGGGTGTGCATTAAAACTTGAACTAAAATGCTCAAAATTTTTAAAAAATCATACTCAAACCGATTGTCCAAAAACACTCAAATCAAGCTGAATCCCTTTTGATGTGACCTTAAATCGTTAGGATTTCAAAGAACTCATAGCGTGCAAATAGAATTTGATATATATAACCTTAAATCGTATCAAGAAAAGAGACACTTCGAGAAGTTTTCAAACTCCACATAAACAAGCTTTTTGAGTAGCTCACACTCCAGGAATTAATAGAGAGAAGAGAAAAGACAGGAAGAAGATGAGAACTAGATTAATCCTTCTTCAATACAAACCAAAATATTTATAAACCGAATTTTATCCTAACTAATTGGGCCTATTATCATATTAACTTGGGCTACCATATATTGGGCTCATAGAGTTTGGGCTCGAGTGATTTGAATCCATCTCTGTTTATGTGTAATTTCCAACTTATTACACATCTTTAATCTTGACTAAGGCCCCCAAAATTTGGGTTTGCCGTCTCTGAAAAATGAAGAAATATAGATAGATAGTTTTTTCCCATCAAATAACGCAAGGTGCAGGGTGTGTGGTTTCTGTTAAGTTTGATTCAAATAATGTAGAATTTCTATATTATTCATATAGTACAACTTTATTTCATATATTAAATTTAGTTACAAATGAAATGACCTAATTAGAATTTATAACCTAACTAACTAATTCTTGAGTTTCCAACTTCTTCTATGTATTCTTCTAACTCTTTCGGAACCTTCCATGTCATCTTCGAGCTCCTTCCGGATGTATCTATGAATTCAACTCCAATATCTTAAACGGTCGAGAAATATTTAATTCTTTCCACTCATGTATAGCTAGTCATTTTGTTGACAATGATTTTTCAAAAAAATAACTTCATTTAATTGTAAATAAGATTGAGGGGCGGAGGCCGATGGAGTCAATCAACTTCACGATTTATTTATTTATTTATTTTTATAATAGAGGCATTTGGTAAGATGGAGTGAATCTTATATCAGTTGAGCTCTACAATTAATTAACTACATAAAAGTTTCTATTAGGAAAGGAGAATTGATATCACCATTTGCGCTGGATTAACGTCATTGATATACAATGGTGGATAAAATTTTATAAATGGAGTTCCATTAATTTTTAAATAGAAAAAAAATACAAAATTTAATTAAAACTAAACAAATTTTTATACTCCTATTTAATTATTTATATTTTCAGCTCCCTCGAAATTTTTTTCCTTCTTATTTTCGACCACTTTTGCTTCCTCATAATTTGAAAATGAAAGGGATATCAATAAAAATATTAAATTATTATAATATTTAAATTGAAAAAAATTGAATTAGGAGACCAGAGCCACCCTACTTCCCATATAGATCTGCCACTGTTGATACATCATTCGATATATTAGGAAGAAGAATCAACTTCAAAACTTCTTACTAAAAAATTATTAACCATGAAATATCTATTATCGAGTGTTTTCATGTAAATACTAAGCATGATGTGCGATATCAACAGAAGTTAAATAATTACTCAAATAGAAGAAATAAAAAATATATGAATATTCGAACGTCATTTATCGATAACTAAATTAATATAGACGTTAGGGTTGGCAAATGGGTCGGGTTGCGACCTAATAATAACAAGTAACATGCCAATCCGAATCCGACCCGTATATTTTTGTGGGTCAGAAATTCCAACCCGAACCCAATCTGTTTATTTTCGTGTCGACCCGAAATTGACCCGAAATGATCTGTTTAATTATTTTAAAATTTAAAAAAATTGTTTTAATTATTTCAAAAATAAAAAATTTGTGTTAATTATTTTAAAAATAAAAAATTGTGTTAATTATTTTAAAAATTAGGTTTTAGGCTATTTTTTATTTATTAAATTTTTATATAATTATATTTCATAAATCATAATAATAAAAATTAATTTTATTGGTGGGTCAAATGGGTTCGTGGGTCAACTCGAGATTGATCCGAACCCGACATGAAAATTAAATGGGCCGGCGGATTTGACCCGAAACTAACCCGAAAATTAAATGTATTAACACAATCTTTTTTTTTTGTGTTAGGTTCGTGTCGGGCTGTCGTGTCGGATTGGAGATTGTCACCTCTACGTCTATGACACATCATCACATCGTGTGCATGCCACAACGTCTTGCTTTTTTATTTTTTATTTCTTCTCCCAATTAAAAGAAAAATACGAGAATAAAATCAACGCATGTATGGATGCATTTTTTTTTTTTTTGAAAAACATATTCCCAGTTTTATAGTATTATCAACTTATTTCAATAGTTCATATTCTATTTCATTTTATGAGTACGTAACATGTTTTAGAATTTGAAGTTTAGAACTTCTAACATAAAAGTAGTACTTCATCCGTCGTGATTTAATATTCCAAAACCAAAATGTTACTGTTAAGAAATCCGAGCTCAATCTACAACAATGGCGGAATTGAAACAAAAACCACAAGACACCAAGATATACGTGATTCACCAATATTGGCTACGTCCACGGGAGAGTCACACACACTTCTATTAATTGTTTGAACGAGTACAAAGATGGGAAGAAAACAGAAACAAATCTCACGAATTCTTGAAGAATTCGATCTTCTGAAAACTGAAAAACTCTCTCAGAATAACGAAGATGACGAAGTGGGTTGTTCTCTCGCAAGCTGCTCTCTGAAAAACCAGTTTTCTCTCTCTACCGATGCTGAAACTGACTTAACTAAATATCACATCTCTCTCACCCTTAATAACGAAGACAACGAGTAAACATAACAGAGTAACAATCTCACCTCTCTCTCACCCAATTACAGATATACACGTGTCACTCAGATTTTAACAACCAAATCAAAAATGCGATTCTTCATTGCTGAACCAAGATTGCTAAGTCAAGCTTTCTGTTGAATTAAGATTTCTGAATTACGGTTGCTGAACTACGCTGCTGAGCTACGCTGTCTGCTGAACCAAGCTGTTTGCTGAGCAGCTCCTCAACACAAACATAAAGTCACCTGCTCAACAAATCTCCCTCCTGACTTTGTGTGTGTTCAAACATCATCCCATGCGTGTATTCCTCTCCACTTAGTTCCATTACAGAACTTCAAAAAAGCTGACCAAAATTCAGTTCACTCCTATCAACTCATCACAATCATATTGAAGGTACTCCCTTCTTTATAGATGCAGACTTCAACTTCGTTTTCCAAATGATTGTTGTTCCAAACCAGTTAAACAAGCTATCTGAATGTGATCTTCTATTACCCACATTTGAGGCATAGTCCTTAAGACACCTCAAAACACCCACAAGTATTTTCCAAAATGGCTTTCTTGGTGCTGTCAAGAATCTACTTGTCATACTAACACATAGCATCAAAATTATCAAACTCTCAAACAAACTTTGAACAACCCTTTTCAGATTCACCATACATTTCCACTTGCCTCCACTAATTTTATGTCCCTTTTCGTTGCAGGTAACATCCAAACAGTGAGGAGGAGTTATCTCCCTCCTAACTCTGTCACTTGCTAACCAATTTTCTGAAGAATTACTCTGTTGGTTTGTCACCAAATGCTTTAGCAGCTTTTCAGCATGTGGTTCATCCTTATCAATTTCAGGTTCAACCATTGTTGTAGCAAGATGATAATACAAATTGTGCATCCGGTTTCCTCTCAGAATCTCCTTCTCATTTCTGCTGATTCTCAACGCTCCATCATAAGCTTCAATCTTGCAGCCTTTAGATTCCAACACACCCAAAGATATCAAATTCCTTTTCACTTCAAGAATAAATCTAACTTCGGTTAGCAACTTATATTCTCCATTGTGATTCTTAATCCTAACAGATCCAATGCCTTTTACTTTACAGGTATTGTCATTTCCCAGCATTACTGAACCGCTCGCAATTACCTTCAAATCTACAAACCAGTCCATGTGCTGACACATATGAAAAGAGCATCCAGAGTCTAGTATCCAACTCTCACTTCTATTGACTTCAGTAATGCTCAAAACTTCATCTTCAAAGTCTAGCACAGCTTCAGCAACATTGCTGCGGTTTTGGAATAGTTGTTTCCCTTTCAAAGTGAAGCAGTCTTTAATCAAATGGCCTGGTTTCTTGCAGTAATGGCAAATCTTTGTCTCAATTCGAGGTTGTAGATCTTTGTTTTCAAGTTGTATAGGTGTTGTGGTTTTAGAATCAAACTCTCTTCTTTTGTTGAAGTCCCTTCTAAACATTGTATTTCCACCACATTTCTTTACTAGTAAATCAACCCTTTCAACGCTGATGGATTTCTTTTAAATTTCCTTACCTTGTTACCCCCGCTTAGCAAACAATCCCATACCTGATTGATCATGACTTCTTACATCAGACAGGTTTTCCATTTCTCTCTGTTTAATAGCAGCCAACACATCTTCGAGGGTTATACCCTCATACTTGCCAAACACCATTGCATCATGAATGTTCGAGTAGGACTTTGGAAGGGCGTTGAGAAGATGGATAGCCTTGTCTTCATTATCAATTTCTACCCCTATTCCTTCAAGCTCATCTATAGCCTTATGGAACTCATCCAACTGGTCCAGGAGGCTCTTGTCATCTGTGAACTTGAAGCTATACAATCGTTTTTTCATGTATATACGGTTGACAATGGACTTAGTCATATACAGGCTCTGTAGTTTCTTCCATATATCGGTCGGTGTCTTTTCCCTCGACACTTCACGTAGAACCTTGCCATCAAGACTAAGCAGTAGAGTGCTCATCGCACTATCCATCAATCTGGCCTTCTTATCAGCAGCTTCTCCCACAAATGCCTTGTCTGCATTGGGTAGGAGAGCGTCGGCTAACCCTTCCTTGGTTAGAATAGCTTTAATCTTGATTAGCCCGAAATCATTCTTCCCCGAAAACTTTTCGATCTCAAATCAACTCCCTGCCATTGCACACAATCTTGAAGCTAGAGCTCACGATGTCAATGTCGATTCCTAATATTCTCTAACAGAACCAAACTTGGCATCAAACCGCCCAAGTATCAGTATTCGAGCCTCAACCCCCACTCCAATTTCCAAAATCAATTAATAGAGCACACGCCAAAATCCAAGAACACACGAACTTGTCCCAAAGGATCGCAGGGGCTTCGCAGAGATGAACAAATTCCCAAATTAAGAACAAAATCCTCAACACGAACCTTGCCCTTAAGCGATTCCCACAGACGGCGCCACTTGTTAAGAAATCCGAGCTCAATCTACAACAATGGCGGAATTGAAACAAAAACCACAAGACACCAAGATATACGTGGTTCACCAATATTGGCTACGTCCACGGGAGAGTCACACACACTTCTATTAATTGTTTGAACGAGTACAAAGATGGGAAGAAAACAGAAACAAATCTCACGAATTCTTGAAGAATTCGATCTTCTGAAAACTGAAAAACTCTCTCAAAATAACGAAGATGACGAAATGGGTTGTTCTCTCTCAAGTTGCTCTCTGAAAAACCAGCTTTCTCTCTCTACCGATTCTGAAACTGACTTAACTAAATATCACATCTATCTCACCCTTAATAACGAAGACAACGAGTAAAAATAACAGAGTAAAAATCTCGCCTCTCTCACCCAATTACAGATATACACGTGTCACTCAGATTTTAACAACCAAATCAAAAATGCGATTCTTCATTGCTGAACCAAGATTGCTAAGTCAAGCTGTCTGCTGAATTAAGATTTCTGAATTACGGTTGCTGAACTATGCTGCTGAGCTACGCTGCCTGCTGAACCAAGCTGTTTGCTGAGCAGCTCCTCAACACAAACATAAAGTCACCTGCTCAACAGATACAATAACGAATGTTTGTGAGTATATGTAGAATTAATAATTTATTAGTAAGTGTTAAAATGTTTATTATTTTAGAAAATAAGACTAATAAATGAAATAGACCAAAAACAAGTCAGACTAATAAAATGGGACGGAGGAAATATTTCATTTTCCTATGATTGCATATAAATTACTATATGCTCATCTAAGTATATTCATTTAGTCCCTCTTTTTCTTAATAGTATTTATGTATTAATTTAAAATTATACACCCAGATATTTTTATGAAAATTCGAAATCATAACTTTTTAATTACTTGTAAGATATTTTCATCACTACACCAAAGCAAATCTCTTTGTTAGTCTCAACCGTGAAAACGTAATTAATAATATTTTTGTTATAAATATATTTATTTGGTGGACATTACTTAATATATACTTTAGAGATATATATCATATTTTTGTAGATATCTTTTTAGATTTCTATAGGTGATATAATTTCATCCTTATATATAGGACATGATATTGTAATTCTCTACACATCAATGATTAATAATATTCTCTATTTTTCTCTCCATCGTGTTCTCTCTATTGTTTTCTCTAAGTTATTGTTTATCTGCGATATACGAAGGATTCGATTTACAACACGTTATCAGCACGAGGCTCTAATCAACTGAGAGATTTTGGTGTGTATGCCCTAAGGAAGAATCGTGTCTTTCCTGCAAGGTAACTTATAATTGTTGCCGAAAGAAAATTAGAGAAATTGATTGATATGTTTGTTTTAGTAAATTAATTCATATAATTGTCTTATTGATTATGCACGTGAGTTTTCACCAATTAGTTTGTTCAATCTTATTTATATGGATGATTCTTATGCACTGTATTATCGTAAAAGTATGAAAATTATTTTGGACGGTTTTGTTTCGAATTTGTAATTATAATTGTGTATGCATGATTTTAGTTTATGAATATCGACATGTTACCCTTTTTCTTTGATATAATCAGCATTATATGTTTGTTCGGCGCTTTGCGTTTGATTTGATATTGAGAATTATATACAATTTACTTGGCAATGTAATGATATATTTTGAAATCTGATTAATTGATTTGAAACCATCTTTAAATTAAGTTTGATATGAACATTATTTAGTTGATATATTTTATAATGCATAATACGTGTTTAAATTAGGAATGAATGATCCTAATATTCATCACCAAGACATTATCTTTTATTTATTTAGCTCACTTTGTTGGATGAACGTGGAAACGATTAGATTGCATATATCCCTATTTTAAAGACCCTAATAATTATGCTTATTTCACGGTATTTATCCTATGAATCGGTTGATGATATTCTTGTATTTTTGTAGCATTTATAATTAATGCAATATTATTAATATATTTTATATGTAGCTTGAAAATGTCTGATATCAACAAAAGAGAATTTGTTGAGCTTGCTCTTGATGGCAACCATTATTTAGCATGGGCTTTGGATGTTGAGATCTATCTGGCTTCGTGTGATTTAAGTGACATTATAATTCAAAATTCTTCAAGTAGCTCTGCCAAGAAGGCAAAAGCTTTGATCTTTCTTTGTCACAATTTGAATAAAGACCTCAAAAATGAATATCTCACTGAGAAATACCCTGTTGTCTTATGGCAATCCATGAAGGATCGCTTTGATCAACAAAGACCAATAGTCTTACCTCAAGCACAATATGATTGGTTGAATTTGCGATTTCAAGACTTTAAGTCTGTAACTGAATATAATTCAGCTTTGCACCGCATCGTATCACAACTCAAACTCTATAAGCAGAAGATTACAGAAGTTGAGCTGATTGAAAAAACTCTATCAACATTCATGCTAGCAATCTTGTACTCCGGCAGCAGTACAGAGCCAAAAATTATGCTAGACATTTCGAACTCATATCTGCTTTACTTGTAGCAGAAAAATATGACCAACTTCTTATGAGAAACCATAACGCAAGACCAGTTGGTTCAAAAGCAGTGCTTGAAGCACATGCTACAGCTCAACGACATAATATTAAAAGAGGTAGAGGAAGATGTCTAAGTTATAATCCTGATGGCAGAAGTTGGTCACAAGGTGATAGATATAATAATGATGCCAGATTTCAAATTCATGGACGAGATGATCGACCTCAAAATACATCATTTAGAGGCGGTTATAACAATGTCATTAATCAAAGGGGAAATAATAAAGCTCATTCAAAAAAGACAAGTTCATCTCAACATGCAAGTGTCAAACAACAAATTTGCAATAGGTACAGATGTAGCGGTCATTGGTCCCACACATGCCATACCCCAGCTCATTTGGTTGAAGCATATCAAAGGATGCAAAAGGATAAAAGGGGCAAAAATATTCAATTTGAATCACATCATACAAGTTTGCCTGAAGCAAACCTATCTTTTAAAGAAGATGATGATGATCTGTTGCAATTGGAGCTCACAGATTATGGAGACAAAGAATAATTTGATTCTATCAGAATTTTGAGACTATTTGCATGCATTATTTATCGACTTTAGCATTTTACTACATGTTTTTCTATATGTTTTGGATGATACTTTTACTTTTCAATTTTGAACTCTTTTAGTTTAAAATTTTATCTTTTTTTTTTGTCATTTAACTCAATTACTTATACATATTCTCATTTGTTTATGAACTTATTAAGAACTTCATTTAATTATCTATGCACAATGATATTATTAAGGAGCTTTATTTACTTGAATATTTATTTTTATGCATTTATTCAACATTAATTATCATGTTGCGATGAAAATAAAATTTAAATGACCCATAATTTCTAATCTTATGGCATGAGTACTTGGGTCTTATTGGGCATACTACTATAATGTGTCGGATTATCATAATGTGATATGATCACATACAAATAAAAATTTATCTTTCCGAAGATATATGTGGACCAATTTATCAAATATTAGGGTCGTTTTTAAAATTCATGGTTCTTATTCCTTTAAATCCGACCAACTGCATATTGCAATTATCCCCCATATAATAGTGTGGTAAATTAATAATCATTTCCCATCTGCGAATTATTTTATTACAGTCTATATTTTTATATCACCACCAAAATATACCTCTATGGGCCCTCAACGTAATATAAAAATATACGTTATACAAAAATCTCCGTCTATTAATAAACCATAGTAACCTATTATAGAGTACATTGACTGTAAACATAAAGAAGATCATTTGACGACATTAGAGGGAGATATAAGCCCAAATATAATGGAATGCCGAAAAATGTAAAAGAATTAAAAGATCTTCATAGTTAAAGCCACACATGAATGAATCAAAACTTGCAATATTTAGCAAGTAATCTGTCATATGCATTTATAAATGCATCTATATTATATAGTGGAGTGATTGAACTTATGCACCATAAATAATTAAAGACCCTAATGGACCAAATGAATGAAACTCCTTAATACTAGAGGTATGAGAGATTTCATACCAGAAGTATGAGATATATATTGGTGCATAAATTAAAAATCCGCGGTCAATAAAATCAAATATATAAATAAACACCAGTGACCCCTGAAGAGGAATATCTGACCTCTCGAAGAGGATTGTCCAGAAGACAGGAATCTCAATACATTAGCACGTGCACCAAATAATAATATTATTGGGATTGCGGAATAAATAAATCCAAATATTATGGGAAATGATAAAAATCAGATAATGCCATGAATACTATGAGTAAAGGAGAAGAACATAAACTTTATAGTTGTCGACAACATACTTATTCTACAATTGCTCCAATCTGGATCCAGAGCTTAAATGCTAGAAGCATTATGATTAGCCAAAAATGTAAAAATGAGCAATTGGAATAGATACTAACTCGCTCATGAATATTATTCATGCAGGATATAATGATTACTATGAGGTGGTGAAATATAAAGCGAGATTAAGATTTCAAGGGTTTTTCGCAAAGACCCATACTTGATTTTATATAAATTACTCTCCTATTTGAATGACATAATGTTCCGCTATTTGATTTCTATGACAGAAAATATAAATTTATATGTGACGTTACTAAACGTTATAACTTGATATGAGTCATTGGACAATAATATTTATATGAAATTCTTGATGGATTTTATATAATTAAGGTAAAGGAAACAGATCGCAACATATATAGTGATGAGATCACTATATAAATTCCTCTTGAAGAAGGAATATATTAACTTAAAAATTAATTCATGCCTAAAGACGGAGTATGATATTAAAAGACTTGGATAAGACCAAGTATTATATCGACCTGCAGATCGACAATCTCCCGCAGGAGTTATTATTATTTCTAACACAGTCGATGTCGAATAAGAGTTCTAGAGAGATCTATTACATCTATTCAGAACACCAATGTCATTTGATCCCCAGAAGTGGATAATGTCTTATTTAGACTTAAAGAAGATAACATGATATTTTTGGACCAGAAGTTCTTTATTTAAGTGTATTTTGTAAACTACTTTATCAGGCCTGATACAATATTCGTAATTATCTTGCTTGCAAGACTTGGTGCTTCTCTTACAAAGAGACATTGAAATAAGCACATTATTTGTTATCTTAAATCTTGGTATATTTTATAAGAAACCAAGTATGACATTGGTGGTTTAACTAAACAAATGAATATTTATTTGATCTTGATAATTATAGAACTTCGAATGGTTATTTTGTTCTCTGTTGTGGTATTGACATTTCTTATCAGTTTGGATACTTTTCTAAACCGCTCATACATGATATTTTCTTTTGAGAATTGCAAAAGAAGTATGATTAATATTCTTTTGCATACATTGGAAGATCATATGATATTATAATACTTAAAATATTCCTCACCCTACAGTATGAGGATAATACACTTGTGTTGCATATATGAGTAGTGGGTACACTAGAGTTGTATTCTTTTTCCCACATCAATTCCCCAAGAATTATCAATTTGTTATTCAGAATGCTTGATCTTGTGGTATTCCTGAAGATTATTCATTAAGTCACTTCGTACATATGTGGATAATATTGCATTGTTTATAATTATAAAATTATTATGTTGAGTGAAGTGACAAACTCAAACTAATCATGAAGATTTTAAATATCATTGTTTTGAGGAGGAGCGACATTTCAAAAATTAAATCTTGAAGGTTTACATTATGCCCAGAAGGCTAAATAGATTTACTCTTTTTCTCTTGCTAAGTTTTTTTCCCAATGAGTTTTCTTAGTTAAGGTTTTTAACGAGGCATCTAGTGCAACACATGAATAAACATATGTCATGTACTCTTTTCCTCGACTGTTTTATTCCATAGGATTTTCGGCGAGGTTTTTAAAGAGGCATGAACATAACGAAGTAATGTCCAAGGGGGAGTGTTATAAATATATTTATTTGGAGGACATTACTTAATATATACTTTAGAGATATATATCATATCTTTGTAGATATCTTATTAGATTTCTATAGGTGATATAATTTCATCCTTATATATGGAACATGATATTGTAATTCTCTACACATCAATGATTAATAATATTCTCTATTTTTCTCTCCTTCGTGTTCTCTCTATTATTGTTTATCTGCGATATACTAAGGATTGGATTTACAATAATTTTAAATTTACGAGTGGCTTCTGTTTAATAAATTAGTAGAATTAAAACTGTCTGACATATTATAACAAAAATAGCTATATCATAGGTATAGCAAATCCAAGTTCCGTATTAAGAAAAATAAAGGAATGATGATTTCATTGAATATAATAGGGGTATCCTTAATAGTATACTTAAAAGTTAAACTGAGAGGGTCTCATCAACCCAAAATAAGCAATATTATAATAGAAATACATTAAGTGGATGCATGTTTGTAGAAATACACAGAGTCAAATGAAAGTATACAACTTAGTTGAAGAGAGAGAAAAGGAGAAAGAATGGTGTATGCATGTAAAAATTAATCAGCATTTGGGAAGATCCGAGGGCGGCGGAGGCAAGGTGGTAGATGGCGTGGGTCCATTTTCAACAATAAAAGCATTAGCCAAACCCCATGGCACGTGACCATCTATGTGACAATGTATGAACCACACACCTACAAAAATCATCCACCACATAATTCATTGATCGAAAATATTAATTTCAATAAATCTATATATTACCTGGATTATTAGCTTTAAATCTGATCACCGCCCATCCTCCGCCGGGCACAACCACCGTGTTGCGCTCCTGCGGGTTCACCAAATTGAAGCTCTTGCTGTCCCTCTCCGCCTCGTAGTTCCCGAGCCCTATCGCCATCACGTGGAAGTTGAATCCGTGGAGGTGCATAGGGTGGTCGTCCGAGGACAGCAGCGCCGTGTTCTGAAACACCACCTCCACCGTCGCATTGAATTTCACCTTCTTCACCCTTGTCGCCTTCACTGTCGGAATCAGCCCCACATTGTTCGCGTTGCTCCGGTTTGTGTAGTCGAATCTCACCGGCGGGTTATCCGGGAAGTCCGCCGTGTAAACCCCGGTGACGTTGTTAACAAACGCCTCCATGATCGACGTCGTCGTCGGCAGCTCGAACGACACGTTGTTCATGGACGCCGCGATTTTCATCCCCGACGGGCCCTGGCAGGCGGTGTTGTTAGGAAGGTCGCAGGGGGAGACCCCGAGCCCCACCGTCACCACCATGCGCTCGTCTATCTCTAGCGGCACCGGCAGCCAGAACGGGCTAGTCATCAACCCCGTTATGTTTCTGTTAAACTCGTGCGCCAAGGCCGTGTCGTTGGAAGCGGGCTGAGGCGGCATTATTGGGGGAGTCGACCGACTTGCTCCGTAATACGACACGATGGCTGTGGTGGAAATGTTGACGAAGGGAATGTTGGGTGTTACGACGAAGGCGTTCGCCGTCATGTAGTACTGGCTCGGCGTTTGATCGGCGATCATGAGAGCATCGATTGTTTGCCCCGGTGCGATCACCAACACGTCGGTGTTGTAGGGATCTGTGTAGGAAGCATCCACTCCGACCACCGTGAATTTGTGGTTGGCGATCTTGAAGAACAGCTGAGTGTTGAGTGCAGCGTTGATTATACGTAGCAGATACGTCCTTCCTCGTACCACCCTAAACCGAACCGTATCTGTCCAAATCCAAACCTTTCGTTAAAAGATCGAAAAATGTTTGACATATTCTTGAAGCTCGAACTCATAATCGTTTTTGTACACCTACCCTTTGATGAGCAAGGGTAGAGATCGCCTGGCTGACCATTGATAGTAAAAGCATTCGAGATTACGGGTGCAGTGCCCAGAGACACAGCATTTTGCTCAACATCCTTGATATCGGCTTTCCACCACTCCCCTGCATCCACAAATTCAACAATAAAATATTATATGTTTAATACGTGTATGTATTACACTAGTGTAAATCTTGCTAGCTCCACACATATAAGCTTATGAATGAGTGAAGTATTAGGTACCAAGAATAATTGGGATTTCTCGATATGGTTTGGGAAATGGGTATGTACGACCGGGTGTGGGTCGGATAATAATAGCTCCATAAATTGTAGCTCGGAGCCATTTGAAGTGTGCATGCCATAGAAGAGTTCCCTCTTGGCGAGTAACGTTAAATCTATACGTATAGCTTTGACCTGGTCGGATAGGGCACTGGGTAATATATTCAGGGCCATCAGCCCATGCACTCATTAACTGAAACACCCCATGCCTGCACACCACAAATTAAAAGTAGATATTTCAACAAAAATCCCATACAAAATGACATTAACATTTTAAAAAGCCATACCTTAACTGAAATATCAACTTTATGTTGATTGCTTCGGAAAAATGGGAAGAAAATTTCAACTATAACTAATGACAAAGTTTGGATGGCCGGCATGAGCGTGAATACTTTTCTTTTAACACACTTTATACATATATAAATGTTGTTTGCTATGTTAAAATATATATTAATTATGGTTGATTAATTAGTATATTATGCTAGTTTAAATATTATATTTGATCGATCTGCATAACTGCTATTTAGCTGCCAATTTAAAATATTTAATTTTGATTATCCATCAAAATTAATGGTCTAAGATTAATTTATATTTAATATACTATTACTCCCCCGTCTAAGGTCATTAGTCTCATTTTGACCCTATATGATAACCAATGTTTGTGAGTGTAGTGTAATTAATATTTTATTGATGTGTGAAGAATAATTTTAGAAAATGAGACTAATGTAACGAGACAAGCAAAAATAAAAAATGAGACTAATACGGAAGAACCGAAGGAATACTTATAATTAGCATTTAATTTGGGTGTGGGTTGCGTAGATTCTTTCCCTAAAGAATCAACCCATTCTCTCTCTTTATATAGATGATCAGATTTGATAGCACAAGATATATAGATATTATTCAAAATTAAATAATTAAGGCAAAATATTTATATATTGGAATTTGAAATGGCATACCAGTGAATAGTTAAATCATGGGGCGACTTGTTATTAACATGAACAACAAGTGTGTCACCCTCTCGAGCTACAACAGTCGGCCCCGGAAGACGGCCGTTCACCGCCGCGATTACTTGATTTTTACATAGTCGATTTAAAGTAAGATTTTTCACCTGCAGTTCAAATATTTTACATAAATTCATGTTTTTGGTGACTTTATCAGATATTAAATGTAAACTTTCTGTGACTTGCAGCAAGTTGCAACTAATAGTTATATCCTCCGTGTTCATGTTTTTTGAAAAAAAAAATATTAATAATAATAACAACAATAATAATAGTAAAATCACCATGTTCATTGTTGAGACCCATGATAAAAAAAAAATTAAAAAAAAACTGCATGAAATTTTACCATAAGCATTATGCTAATATATACCACATTTTTAAAGCATTATGCATTTCCTAAGTTGCTTGATTGTATTTAATGCTGGACTATCAAATACGATATTCAAACAAGGTAATAAACATACTTAAATAATATAGTAAATATAATCAAACAACTTTCTCATAATTTATAAAAGTTTTTTTTTTTCACTAGAACTACTCCCTATAAATATATATAAGGAGTGGATCTCATACTAAAAGTTAGTTTGTACAAATAGGAATGAATTTACACCATTAATCTCAAAAAATCAATGGTTGAGATTAAAACATTTTTCCAGATTCTATGTTTTTTTATTTTATAAATCATGCTTAATCGAATTAAACATGATTTATAAAGCAATTAAGCACGAACAAGAATTATGCTTAATTTTTTAATCTTAGAAGTTTTAATCTTAATCATTGATGCTATCAATCCAATGGCTGAGATTCATTCCTATTTAGCACAAACTTTAATTTTAGCACTTGAGTGGATATCTATATATATATATATATATATGTGTGTGTGTGTGTTTGTATGTATAAATATATATATATATATATATATATATATATATATATATATATATATAATTGACTTTATTTTCTAGTAAAAACTAAAGAAAAAATTGAGAAAGAATAGCGAGAAATGGGTGAAAGAATATTACATCAAACGTATGTTGCACGAGTCGAGCTGAGGTAAAAGATGATGGAGAAGAAGCCGCCAAGAGAGCCAAGGCACATGCTAGAGAGACCAAGGGACGACACCAACACCACATTTCTTAACAAATAATCAATAAAACACCTAGAAACTAATGATCATTATGTGAAGCAGATAAGCCTGCTATATATATATATATATATATATATATATACACAAAAATAATTTGATCCAGTCAATGAATGCGGGGACTACAATATATATGCAGGCGAATGAAAATGTGCAGAATAAAATAATAATATTTTTGTTAGAATGTGAGGAACAGTATGCTGCGAAACTTCAGTGCAGTGCAGGCTGGTCCTCACAATATGGGGGGAGTTGTGGAAAAATCAAATTAGGGTCCTAAGATTTTATATTTAAGTTATAAAATATAGTTTTTATTATAATAAATAATTAACACATTACTATTATCATTTTAAGATAATTTGAATATTTCATTATGATATAGAAATAATAAATTAGTATTATTAAAATTAAATTGCTTCAATAATAAGATTCCTAGTTAATTCTAATGAACAATTTATTGTTTTTTTTTTAATTTCCCAACAATTCTCAATGTATTATTTTTGTTTTAAGTTAAATGTTAGGTTCCCGATATAAATTTATGGATATATAGTGGGGGCATTATAAAATTGCTCACCCTCCCTATGTCATATAAGACCAATCTATACCCATATATAATGGATTATAAATTTTAGGATCCCTAATATCAATCAATACATATATATTAGACTATAAATTTTATAATGTACAATTCTGATGAAGAAAACCTCATTGAGCTGATTACTGGGAAACTTACTACCCATAAATGGTAAAATTAAGACTTCATGAGTTGAGCCACACGAAAATATATAATATTTGAATTCCTTTCCATTTCCTTAGTTAATGGTCTATATATCTTCTATTTATGTACAATGTTGTTTCACGGTTGATATATATATAATCGAAAGAGTACCGGAGAAATAGGGTTGAATCCAGTAGAATGGTTTTTCTTATTTCAATATTCTCCCCTTTATTCATTATGTTTTCCGCTATTTATAAAAGCTATCTATTACAGAAAAGCATCATTTTGGGGATTGATTTATGGATCTACATTAAATGTGGGTGTATCATGATTTGTTTCCAACTTTCGGTCCCTTGATCTTCGTTCCTTGCCCGCTTTAGATATGGTAGCTTTGTATGTAGTCGATTGCCTTCTTTGCACGTTGACTTGGAATAGGATCTGAACATGGTCTACCATTTAACCTTCGCATCGCTCCGATACTAGATATGACTCGACTGATAGGCTTGGAGCCTGTTCCAGCAGGTTCCTCGAGTCGAGGTATAACAATTTCCCCCCAGTTTTATTGTAGTTCGAAAGTACTAGAATAAAACTTCAGTTTTGATATTATTATCTCCTGATCGTTGTCGGTTTTCCCGCAAGGTATGACTTCTGCGGGGATGCTTCAGGTAGCCTGGGCTAAGGGGTCGCTTTGGAGCGAATCAAATTTAATCGAATGACCACTTTGGAGCAATTCGAACTCAATCAAGGGATCGCCTTGGAGCAATTCGAGCTCAATCAAGGGATCGCCTTGGAGCTATTCGAGCTCAATCAAGAGATTGCCTTGGAGCGATTGGAGCTCAATCAAGGGATCGCCACTACAAAAAAATGGTCTATAATGACGACAGAAATTATCACTATAAATATGAATTTTGTCACTGTAGCATCTTAGTGACAATATTGTGTGTCGTCGCTATGTCGTGGCTACTGAATAGTGGCTAAAGGGTTTAGCGACGAACTACGATAGTCGTCACTATTGCTCTATTTTATTGTGACTCCAATTTTCATCACTAATTCACTATTAATTAGTTACAAACTATAATCGTCACTAAAATATCATGATATAGCCGCACAGATGTGTTGTCACTAAATAAACATGTTTTAGCCACTATAATAATTATCACTAAAACTTTATAATATAGTAGCATAATTTGCCGTCACTAAAATATCATTATATAGTTACACATAAGTGTTGTCACTAAATAAACACCTTTTAGCCACGACACTAATTATCACAAAAACTTCGAATTTAGTAGCAAAAATTGTCGTCACTAAAATACCTAGTCGTAGTTGACAAGATCATCAGAACCCACCTACACCGTACCTAACCGTCGGTCGAGCCACCACTGAGCCGCAATGCCTTGAACCGCACCCAACCGTTGCATCGCACCTAGCCCGCCTACATCGAGCCACAGCTAACCAACCGCACCACACCCATCCATTGAACTGCATCTAGCCTACCACCACCGAGCCACAACCAACCATCGACTGAGTCCACCGGCATCGTGCCGCACCACGAGCAATTAGGACCACCGAGCCATCATCGCACTGCACCACACCTATGAATAATCAGGACCCTGCACATAGTCATATAAAAAATTAATATTTAGTGTTTCCAACAGGATTCGAACATTTTACCTCTTAATTTAATCCTTTTTATCTATCCACTGCACCAAATGATTAATTATTAATATTTTGGATAGTTAATATATATATAAGGTAATAGTGGCTATCTATCTAAACTTAATAAATTTATGGAATCTATTTCACACTTTATAAATTTAAATTTTGACAATCTTATAAATTGAAAAATTACTATCACATCAGCGAATTCTAAAAAATAAAACTAAAATATAAATATTGATAAAATAAAATTTTATACAATTTTATATTAAAAACTACTACACAATATTCATTTTTACTTCATTATTTAGAATTTGTCGAAATGGTTGTAGTTTTTTAATTTATAAGATTACTAAGAGTTAATTTGAATAAAAAATAAGTTTTAATAAAAAAATATAAAGTAAGATTTTAATTTATGTTAAACATAAATTTTTCATAATTATGTAATTAAAATTATAATTTAACTAAACAATTTTAAGCATTATTTAATATTTTGAATACATAATTTACTCATAAAAAATTCAATAATCTTAATTAATTGTGTGTATTTATTTAAATACATGATTAAATTTTTAATTCAATTTGAATTTTAGCTTAATTACACATTTTGAATCTTATCACCTTTAAATAGATTAATTTTTAATATAGTAACATAATCTTCAATCATATTTTAAATGTTTTTAAATGTAAATTTTTATTAATACTTATTACTAATATGCAAATATTTATATAATTTAATTATTTAAATATATAAAGTCAATATTCAATTATTATTTAATTGCCACGTTAAGAATTTTGTTTAATATGGGTAAATATCATTATAGTCTTAACCAAAAATGTAATAAAATCTTAACAGTGTTAAGTTGGTGGGGATCAAATTACTTAATAAATATAATGTAGGATATAATTTCATATGTTTGGAAGTATGTAATAGAATTTCATAAAATTTAAAAGTTTTAGATATTACGTAACTAAAAGCAAATTGATGGCTTATAAAAATTATTACTAATGAACTAGTGGAGTTTATTAAATTTTTAAATTTTATTAAAACATAATAAAAAAATATTATTATTGTCGAATTCAGTGATAATATATTAAATTATCACTATTTATAATTTATTGTGATAAATCTGGTTACCGTCACTATAAAATTTATTTAGCAACAAAATAAATTATTGTCACTGACTTTAGTGACGGTAAATACTAACAACATATGAAATTGTCACAAATTGAAAAATATTGTGATGAAAAAATTAATTGTAGCTAAAATAGTATTTTTAGTTATAAAAAATGTATTGTCACTAATATTAGTGACAATAAATATTGACAACTTATAAAATTCTCACAAATCATATTTTTTGTGACGAGAAAATTTATTATTGCAGTAGATATATGTTTAGTAACAAAAATATTATTGTCACTAACTTTAGTGACAATAAATATTCGCAGCTAATAAAATTGTCACAAATCATATTTGTTGTGACAAAAGAATTTATTGTTGATATACATATATGTTTAGTCACAAAAATATTATTGTCACTAGCTTTAGTGACAATAAATATCCGCAACTAATTAAACTGTCACAAATTGCATTTTTTGTGACAAAATACATAATTGTTACTAAAATTGTGTTTTTAGCCACAAAAATTTAAATGTAACTGACATTATTGTCACTACACATAGTTTTTTTTTGTAGTGCGCCTTGGAGCTATTCAAGCTCAATCAAGAGATCGCCTTGGAGCGGGGATCGCCTTGGAGCGATTTGAGCTCAATCAAGGGATCGCCTTGGAGCGATTCGAGCTCAATCAAGGGATCACCTTGGAGCTATTCGAACTTGATGTTCCAGGTTTTTGGGGTTTTCATCGATATCGCATCAGGGGCCTTTAGTTCGTGACACGTGGCAGCACAGGATCGTCGGTTTCAGGGTGAGGGCGCAGATCTCGGGATTTTGAATTTCAAATTTGAAATATGTTAACCCTTATAAAAGGGGGTTGCGCCTCTTCATATCCTGAACCTTCAAGCTCTCTCCATACTTTATTTTCTGATTTTCTTCTTTGCCTGCATCTAGTTCTTCCTGCGTGGATTGGTTTGACTTACCCGACCGTTTGCGTTTGTTTGTTCCGGTAAGTTTATTACCCTGCCTGGTCTTTCTTCTTTCATTCTTTTTTGTTTCGAGATATTTCCGAAATGGACGGTGCTGGGAGTGCATCCCTTGATTTTTCCGATCAACCTTCATCTTTCTCCGACAACCAATCGTTTTCCCCATCTCCCTTTTGGGAAGAGTTGAATTTCAACGTGTACCCGCCGGATTACGGGGAGAAGTTGAAAGGTTCTTTAGTTAGCGCGCAGTCTTCTTTGGATTTCGACTTCCTTAGGAGTTATTTTTACAAATTTTATCTCTCTTTTTGCCTCTGCCCCGTGTTGCCCGAGCCTGATCATCGTCCTTACCGTCCTCCATCTGGGTATTTTGCATTTACTACACGTGTTTTTAAGTATGGGATTAGGCTTCCACTTCATCCCTTTTTTGTTTCTGTCCTTGAATATTTCGACATCGAACCCATTCAATTGGCTCCGATGGCTTGGAGACACATGATGGGAGCCCTACTCATATTTCACGATCTTGGGTTCGGATCCCCTATCGCCCGCGAGTTTGCGGAATTATACAACTTGCACGCTCAAAATGGGGAGAATTACTATTTCTTCTTGAAGCATTCTAGCAACAAAAGCAAGCCATTGATCAAGGGCTGTTCAACTAATAGTGCCGAATGGGTCGAGGAATTCTTCTATGTGCGAATACCAACTGAGCAATCCACCTTGTCTGGAGTGATTCGAACTGCTTCCTGTAAGTATTTCTTTCTTGTTCAAAAATTTGTATGTCTCACTGACTTTCTTTTGCAGGACCACCTCGCCCGGCACTTACTGAGGAGGAATGTTATCGCATTGCAAAGGCGTACGAGTATTCAATTCAGGATATTGACCGACTTACCGGTTCCCATTGGGCTGACATTGACGGAGTTAGGGACATGACAAAGCTTACTCCCGAAGAGCTAATTTGTCTGTCGCAAAGGCGCGCATGTATGAGGCACAAGAGAAAGAGAAGAGATGCTGATGGTGCCAGCGGCTCGAAGAAAATGGATTCTGAGACTGGATCGAAGAACCAATCTGAGGCAGTTGACTCAGACAATGAAGTTCTCGAGAGGAGGAAGAAGAAAATGGATTCGCAAAAGGGGCCATCCGTCGAGGAGCACGAGATCCATGATCTCACCAAGCAGGGCGCAAGTGAACCCACTCAGACTGAACTCGTGGTGGTAGATTCTTCTCGCACGGCCTCTTCCCCCCAAGTCGACATCGAGAGAATCGATCAAATGACTAGAGACCGTCGACTTGCTCCAGCTGGTAAGATTGATTTTGTTACTTTTCTTCGTGTCGTTTTGGCTGGTCCTCCATGGTATACCTCGACTGTGGCGATTAAGAAGTTCATGGATTTTTCCCATGCTTCGCTCAAGGTATTATTCTCTCTCTCTTGTTTTTTAGCCTGATATTCCAGATGATTTCCTATCATCATGCTTTTTTTTTGTAGAATATCGAGATGCTTCGAGGTGTGTTTTTTGGTGCTGTTCAAACTTTGGCCGAAGAGAAGCGTGATCGAGTCGCCCTTGCTACTTCTTTGGGTGTTATTGAGAGGGAGAAGGGTGAGGCTGTTGAAGCGCTAGCTGTTGTAAGGGAGGAGGTACTTTCTGTTCGACAGACCGTCGAACAGCTTAAGTCTGAAAAGTTGTCTGCAATGGATGAGTTGAATGTCGAGAAGCAGTTTTGTGATGCTCAAGCTGCTCAGCTTGCTGATCGAGAGCAGGAGCTCCAAGCTCTTCGAAGCGAATTCGAGAGGGCGAAGACGGCCGGTGAGGGTTTGAATTTGTATGAGTTGATGAATACTCCAATTGGTCGACCAATGTTCAAAGACATGGCTCGGCTTGCTGCTGCTGACATCAAGGGATCTATTCGTGCCAAATATCCAGATTCGAATCTAAGTTTTTTGCCTGCCAATTCTGAGGGTGAAGAGTCTGGGTCGACTGACTCTGTTGATGAGGAGGTTGACTCGAAGAATCAAGAAGAGTCTCGAAACAAAGAAGCTGGCACTCCTCCTCGCACCCCGCCAACTTAATGTTTTGGCTTCTGGAATTTTTTTTTGTCAGCATTAAGAGTGAATTCGTATTATCATTTGTGTTTTTGCAATGTAATGACTTCTCTTTATTGTTATCGAATACACTTTTTTTGCGATGAATCTAAACACTCGAGCATTACATTACTTGTTCATTTATTTAATTACAAACTTCATCAAAAATAGAACTTCCTCAGGTATTTGATATTCCAAGCATTTGGAACATTTTTGCCTTCCGGTGTCTTAATGCGGTACGCTCCATTTTTGATGACTTCTGACACAATGTATGGTCCCTCCCAACTTGGCCCTAGTTTTCCAGAGTTTATCTCCCTTGTGTTTTGAAATACTCGTCTGAGTACCCAATCTCCCACGGTCAAAGATCTCAATCGGACTCCCTTATTGTAATGGCGATCGACCGTCCTCTGCCTCCTTTTCATTTTCTCAAGTGCTTCGTCTCTTTTTTCATCCAGCATTTCGAGTGACTCGAAAGCTTTCTCTTGATTCAACTCCTCATCGAACCATTCCTCCCATGGACTTTGCTTCATCTCCTCTATTGGTGCTACTGCATCTGACCCATATGCTAGTGCGAATGGGGTTTCTCCTGTGCTGGTTCTCTGAGTTGTTCGATACGACCACAACACTCCTGGTAGTTCATCGACCCATGCTGATTTCGAGTTTCCCAACTTCCTCTTCAAGGTGTTTAAAATTGTTTTGTTTGTCGACTCGGCCAACCCATTCGCTTTTGGGTATCTCGATGTAGAGAACAGCAACTTTATTCCTAGCCCCTCGCAGTAGTCTCATAACTTCTTACTCGAGAATTGCCTTCTGTTGTCTGTTATGATCTCGCGGGGTAGTCCGAATCGACAAACTATGTGTTGCCACACAAACTTTATCATTTGTGTGTCTCGAATGCTTGAGAGTGGTTATGCTTCAACCCACTTTGTGAATGCATCAGTCGCAATCACAATATATTGTTTTCCTCCTCTTGCTTTGGGCATCTTTCCCACGATGTCAATACCCCATCTATGAAAGGGCCACACAGCAATGTTCGAGTGTAACATCTCTGCTTTCATGTGACTCATGTTTGCGAACCTCTGGCAACTTTCGCACTTCCTTACAAAATCTTTCGAATCATTTCTCAAGGTTGGCCAATAAAATCCGGCCGTGATGACCCTATGCGACAGACTTCTCGGGCCGGTATGGTTCCCGCAGCTCCCCGAATGTATCTCAGTCAGTATGTCCAACACTTCTTGTTCCTTCACACATTTGAGTAGCGGTCCCTCGAACGACCTTTTGTACAACTCGTGTTCGAATAAGATGAATCTTGCGGCTCTTCTGGCTGTCTTTGCGAGTTCAATTCCCTGCTCCTCACTTGTCCCTTGCAAGTATGTCTTTATTTCATCCATCCATGACTTCGAGTTCACTACCACATTCACCTGCTCTGTGTTCTCGATATCATCTCTCACAAAGTCTCGAGTTGCCGGCCATTGTGCAGTCATTAGTGGAACTAATCGGGACGATCCAGCATCCAGCGATGTGGCAAGATTCGCCACTTCGATATTGTGCTCCCTCGATATGTTCCACTGTCACCGTTTCGAAGTTGGATTCCAATCTTTTCGCGACTTCATGGTATGCGGACATCCTGCAATCCCTTGCCTGAAATGAACCCGACGGTTGGTTTACAATCAGCTTAGAGTCTGATTTTACCTTGATTCTCCTCACTTTCATTTCCACTGCTAACTGTAGCCCGGCTATTAGTGCTTCATACTTTGATTCATTATTAGTAGCCCGAAATTCGAATTTTATTGCCCTTTGGTATATGGCTCGACCCGGTGACATCAGTGAGATCCCTGCTCCAGCTCCTCTTGCATTGCTCGAGCCATCAACATGTAGGACCCAGAACTCCTCTATTATAGGTTCGGTTGGCGCGAATTCTATCTCAGCTTGCATGTGTAAATCTGGGGTATACTCCGCGATAAAATCTACAAGGATTTGAGACTTTATAGTTCGACGAGGTTCATATCGTATCCCATAGCCCCCTAGCTCCACTGCCCACTTCATTAGCCTTCCTGACAGTTCGGGCTTTGATAGAATGCTTCGTATGGGAAAGTTTGATATCACCGCCACTTCGTGCGCTTCAAAGTATGGACGGAGTTTCTTTGTTGCCATTACAAGCGCGAGCACTAATTTCTCCAATGCCGAATAGCGAGTTTCTGCATCTAACAGAGTTCTACTTACATAGTACACCGGGTATTGCGACCCTTCTTGTTCTCTTATTAGCACCGCACTTAGTGCTCTTTCTGATTCAGCTAAGTAGAGTTGTAAGACCTCCCCTTCGAGCGGTTTTGACATTATGGGAGTGCTGGTTAGATAGTTCTTCATCTGTGTTAGGGCCTCATCGCACTCTATTGTCCACTCATATCGTTTTGCCTTTTTCATGAGTTCGAAAAATTGAGTAGTTCGATCTGAGTATCATGCTACAAATCGGCTCAGTGCGGCTAGTTTCCCGATCATTCTTTGAAGCTCCTTCAACGTGTTCGGTGGCTTTAAATCTTGGATAGCTTTTACTTGTACAGGGTCCACCTCGATCCCTTGTCTGCTAACCGCATAGCCTAGGAATTTCCCAGAGGTTACACCAAATTGGCACTTCGACGGATTCAATTTCATGTTAAATCTTTTTAGAATGTCGAATGTCTCAGACAAGTGTTGCAGGTGTTCATCCATGTTCGACGATTTCACGATCATGTCGTCGACATACACCTCCATGGATTTTCCGATCAACGGCTCGAACATCCGATTCATTAACCGCTGATAGGTTGATCCGGCATTCTTTAGGCCAAAGGGCATTACGCGGTAGCAGTATATTCCTTGATTCGTCATGAAAGCTGTCTTCTCTTCATCTGGGGGAAACATTCGGATTTGGTTATACCCAGAGAATGCATCCATGAATGATATCACAGCATACCCCGCGGTCGAGTCGACCAACCTGTCAATGTGTGGCAGAGGGAATGGATCTTTTGGACAGGCCTTATTAAGGTCAGTGTAATCTACACATACCCTATTCTTTCCGTTTATCTTTTTTACCACCACTACATTCGCTAGCCACTCTGGATATTTGACTTCTCTTATGAATCTCACTTTCAATAAGTTAGACACTTCATCTGCAATCGCCGTGTTCTTTTCCGCTGCGAATCGTCTCCTCCTTTGATGAACTGGTTTTGCATGTGGGTCGACCTTCAGTCTGTGAGATATTATATGTGGGTCGATTCCTGACATCTCATTATGGCTAAATGCAAAGGCCCTCCTTTGGTTCCGCAAGAATGCAAGTAGTGCACCACTTTGCTCAGTCGAAAGGTTTCCCCCTATGAAAGTAGTTTTCGATTCATCTTCCTCTAGACTCACCTCTTTCAAACTTTCTTGTGTGTTCACCATCCCAATGGTTCGAAGTGTCACTGCATAACAATCCCTGGCAGTATGTTGCTCCCCTTTTATTGAGCGAATCCCCCAAAGCGTTGGAAATTTAATTACCTGGTGGAAGGACGACGGGACGACTTGAAGTTCGTGCATCCACGGTCGTCCCATGATCGCATTATAACATGATTCCGCATCGACAACTTGGAATCGAATGGAGAGATTTATTCCTTCGGAGTAAATGGGTAAAAACAACTCTCCCAACGGTATCAACTGCTCACCACTAAAGCCAATAAGCTGACTCGAGCTTGGATTTAAGTTCCTCTCCGGTATCCCCATCCCCTTGAATGCTTTCAAGAAGATTAGATTCGAAGATGCCCCGCTATCCACTAGAATCCTCTTCATCCTGCAATTCGCAATCAAAAGTTCGATTACTAGCGCATGATCATGCGGATGTCGAACGCCTTCTGAATCGGAGGGTCCGAATGTTATTTCTTCTGCAGATAGCCAGGAGGGTCTTATAGCATTCACACTTCTTGCCTCTCTTCGATAGCGCTTGTATGCGTTTCGTGAGGTTCCTACCATAGGTGGCCCACCGGATGTCATATGGATCATCTTTTCTACCAATGGTTCGTTGGGCAACGGTATCCAATTCGCACCTGTCGCTGCTTCCTTCCTCTCTCGAACCTGCTTTCCCCGGTTTCTTCTCCAAGTGTTACTCCTAGGCTCACTTTTTAAATGTTGCAAGTATCCCTGATCGAGGAGCCTTTGAATCTCCTTTAAGAAATCCCTACATTCGATGGTTTTGTGCTCGTACCCTTGGTGAAAGGCACAATAGTTCTCCGGAGTCTTTTGCCCAATGTTTGCTAACGCCTTTGTTGGCCACTTGACTTGTTCTCTGAGGGCCATCATTTCTTGAATTACTACCATTGGGTTCGCGTTCATATTGAACGGCTTCACTGTGTTCCCCACGAGGACTTGTGTGTTCACAACCTTGCGATCACTTCGATTTGAGTATGGGATGTACCTGTTTGCTTTTCCTAGTGCCGTATCTAATCGAAGTACTACTCGTCCTTTATCTCTCTTCCCAAAGTTTTCTTCCTCTATTTCTTTTCGGATTTGAACTTCTGCCCTAGTCATCATTTCGGCGTACGTAGCACATGGGTATTTCACCAACTTCCAGAATAGGCTCGACCCACGTATTAACCCCTTCTTGAAAGCCGAAATTGATGTTTCTTCCATACAGTTCGGGATCGCAACCTTCACCTCATTGAATCTTTTAATGTAGGATTGAAGTGATTCACCCTCCTTTTGCACGATTTGATAGAGGTCATCATATCGCTTTGGCATTTTTCTGCTGCTCGAGAACTGATAGCAGAATTGTTTGTGCAGTTCGGTAAATGACTCTATGCTCCCTACCTTCAAGTGCATAAACCATTGCATTGTTGCTCCCTCGAGGCATGCGCCGAAGATTCTACACATGCATGCCTCTCGAACCGTTTCTTGCATCGTGGTGGTTTGCATCTTAAACTTGTACAATGTTATGAACTCGTCCGGGTCTGTTGTCCCGTCGTATGCTTTTATTGTTGGGATCACAAATCTCTCTGGGATTACTGCTTCTGATAGTCGACTCACAAATGGTGAGTCGTTGTAGTCTCCTGTTACATTACTCGTCATAGTGGTAAGCAAGCCTGGTACAGTAGCCAGAGCTTTTGTCAATTCCTCCACTTTCGCCTCGAGGTTCTTCACCCTGTCTTCCGGTTTCTTTTCCCTCGGATTTCTCCCCCGCGAGTAACGCACACTTTCAGTGCGGGTTTCCTGATGTTCATCATTAGCACTTTCAGATTCAAACTGTTCCTGATACACAGCCAGTTGTTCCCTAAGCCTTTTCGCGTCCAGAGTTAACCGACGATTTTGCTCTTTTAGTTCATCCATTTCTTCCTGCATCCGTTGTAGATGCTCTTCGAAGACTCTTTGATTCATTTCTGAATTACCTTCACTTGTTGTGCCAATTCTTCTGGATCCAGATCCTTCCATCTCTGATTCCTTCTTTCGATTCTCACAGACGGCGCCAATTGTTGTTTCACAGTTGATATATATATAATCGAAAGAGTACTGGAGAAATCGGGTTGAATCCAGTAGAATGGTTTTTCTTATTTCAATATTCTCCCCTTTATTCATTATGTTTTCCGCTATTTATAAAAGCTATCTATTACAGGAAAGCATCATTTTGGGGATTGATTTATGGATCTACATTAAATGTGGGTGTATCATGATTTGTTTCCAACTTTCGGTCCCTTGATCTTCGTTCCTTGCCCGCTTTAGATATGGTAGCTTTGTATGTAGTTGATTGCCTTCTTTGCACGTTGACTTGGAATAGGATCTGAACTTGGTCTACCATTTAACCTTCGCAGCACTCCGATACTAGATATGACTCGACTGATAGGCTTGGAGCCTGTTCCAGCAGGTTCCTCGAGTCGAGGTATAACATACAAAAATCTTGGGTGTATAGATTGATTTAGATGATGAATATGAGCTATGATTTTAGTAGGGTGTGTTTACGATCAGTTCAAAATTGAACTAAACCACTCATCAAAAATTCAATTCAAATCGACCGCACAAAAAAAAACTACAAAAAATTAATTAATTTGCGACCAAAAAGTTGGTCGCAAAAACTAACATTTTCGTCGCAAATTGAAGATTTGCGACCAAAACACGTCGTCGCAATTTTTTTAGTCGCAAAAATAATTACGACCACACACAATCCCATCGCAAAGATATTTACCACAAAAATTCGACTAAATTTTGGTCGCAAATTTTGCTACCGATCTGCGACGAAAGTTGTGGTCGCAAAATTTTGCAACCACTTTGTTGTCGCGAGTAGGTCGCAATTTTTTTTTTCCAATCCATCGCGATTCCTTTTTTTTCTTTTTTCTTCCTATTTACCAAATCACCGTAAACTTTATCTATTTCCAGAGTTCATAGATCAATCCAACAAACCTGTTAATATACATGATTCATGTGTAATATAGCTAAAAATAGTGCTTGAAATATAGCTAAAAATACAGGTAAGAGTGTGTAGTGTGTTACACAATTAAGAGAGCATAATATGGGACACAGCATGATGGCATATGAACTCATATGATGAAATACTGCTTGCATACAGGTTCGACTGCAAAAACATGCCACCAAATACTTACAAAATAGAACACTGTTCTAAGAAAACAACACATGTACAAGATTCAAACTTGGAGCTACATGAAAGTGAAGCAGTATTCGTACAAGTGAGAGAAAATTGCCAAGCTGCTTCCATTGAATAAAGCCTTGAAGCTAGGTTGTAACTAAGAATCTGTAAGAGAAGTGATCCACTATAAATATGTACACCGGGTGTAATGTTTCAGAATCATGAAAAGCAGTCTTAAGGATAATCAAGTTCAGCCACACACAATTCAAACTAATATAGTCATTATCTCATTTTTTAATTTGGCATTAAGGTCTTACCAATCCAAATCACAGGTGAGAATTCCAGTATGTGATGTGATATCGAAGTTGGCCAGGAGCCATTCAAATGTGAAAACTCATATTAAGGAAAAGGCATTTCTCAATTACATATCTGCTACTCTTTATTTCTCAAACTTTGTCACAATTTATCATAATAGATTAAGACACAAAACTCTAACACGACATGTGTGAAAACTAGTAACCGTAATACAAACAGGATGAGAAGAAAACTCAACAAAGGATAAAACACCGTGAACTCTAAGAAGCCACATAAATACAAATGAAAAAAGAAAAAGAAAAAAGAGAATACATTTAATCTATTTTGACTCATCTAATCACATGATTTGATTCATTAGCACCCCAAGTTGGCAATAAATGATTCCTGAGTTAAGAAGTTATCAGAACTTCCCAACTGCAGCATCACATAAAAGCTAACACACAAACCGTACCAACGAGATATCAAAATTTTGGTTCTCCAAGTAACAATTGAAGAGTAAAGCTACCTGTTTCTCTCAAAAAAAAAAAAAAAAAAAAAGAGTAAAGCTACATGTCCTAATGATATTGCTGAAGGCACTAACTACTGAATATGAGGTTCCCATTTCAGGGCTTCTATTTCATTAAACCCTTTTTGGGTAATAACATCGTCACAAGTTCATATTTAAAATGCTCAATACTTAATCCAGATAACAAAACATGAGATCACAATATGTAATAAATTAGATACAAAAGGGTTCGGGGTAAATGAATCGATCATCGTGATCCTTCTGATAATATTCTTTCTATACATAAAAGAAATAAGAGTTTGATTTGTTAGTTTATAACTTACAAGATTAATCTCAATGAGTCCAGATAATTATTCAATGCATATAAGAGTATATTTTGTTTAACTTGTACCACAATATCTCGAGATTGATTATCTTTCACGCCTCCTATTCAAGATAGAAATTGTACGATCAATAATTAATTTTGTGGATTCTTGAAACACACATAAGTTTGGTAGCTGTTATGACCCAAAAATGAGCAAGCACATTTTGGAGTCCAATAAGACAAAAAGCCCAAAAAGAAGAAGTGTGAAGCAAATATTCTAAGATAAGAATGCTCAAAGTGAAGACAATTTCCGAGTTCGAGCTCAAGGTTGACCGAGCTCTTCCGAGTCCGAGCTACTTCTGGACCGAACAGGTTATGAGCCGAAGCTACTTCTGGCCGAACTACTTCTAGTCGAGCTACTTCTGGACCAAACAGGTTATGAGCCGAACTGCCTCTGGCCTAACTACTTCGGACGAAGTACTTCTGGGCCAAAGCTATCCGTTCGAAGAGCTATTATTCGAAGTACTATGTTAGTTCGAGGAGCTGTCAGTTCGAGCTGTCAGTTTGATGAGGTGTCTCAGCTCAAGGGACACGACTTTTGAAAGAAGTCATTCACCAATGGATGTCTCTTTTCATGAAGGGATACTAGTCTTTTTCATTTATTATAAATAACTCATCTCATTGAAGAGGAAGGAGATGATTATTCAACAACATTTAATATCAATTATATTGTATTAAAAAACATCATTTAATACAAATATATTCATTTTCAAGTAGTCAATATATGATTTTCCTTCAGGCATTATTTGAACCAAATTTCAGCATCAACAGTAGCTATAGAGATATATATAGTAGGGAGTTTGAATATTTGAAACAACGAGTAATGTCCATTCAAGGGCAGTCCTAGATGATCAAATTAGAGGGAACTAGTTCATATAACACAATAAGATCATACATGTATCTGATATTAGTAGTCTATGGTATCCGAGCATATCTAATATAGAGACAGTTGAGGTGATGCAAAGGTTCAGCTCAGGACGCGTGGATGATCACTCTTATAATGAATGATATTTACTTGGTATAAAGTATATAAAGATTTTAGTATGGGCTAATATACATGGGCCTTAACACAGACGTTTCACATATGAAGACACTGTCTATATGGGAGTAAAGTGATTGCACAATAATAACTGGAAAATAACTTGATAGATATTATGCTGGGAAAAGTGCTCAACTTCTGCCATGATCCAACTTTTTTTTTTTGGTTCTTTGTTTACCATATTGGGAGTTTCACTTTGTAGCATTAGTATTTTCTTCAATATGCTTCTTTCCTGGGCTTATATGTATCTTTACATCCTTCACTAGATTTTAGTAAAAATGCAATTTTATTTAATGATCAGGACATATACACAACTCAGTGTGCAATGGCAAGATACCGATTCCATGAGGGAAGAGCTAGATGACTTACAGGTGAGGGTGCTTCTCTTTCTTAGCCTCTGGTTTTCTGACATATTTGTGGAAATGAAGGTTTTATGCTGATAAAGTTTACTTTTTTTAATCTTGTTTTCTTCATTGTATATTTATCTTGACAGATTTTTCTGAGCACGAGGTGGGAAATTTTGTTGAATTTGCATGTTGAGATGTTCAGGAGAATCAGGACAAGTATCCTTCATGTCAATCTTTTATTGCTCATACTGTCACACTCATCTGCTCAAGTGCAAATTAATCTATTACCGCTGCACATTTCATTACTCTAATTTTTGGACCAACACTTCTTCATAATTTAAAGATGAAGGGATTATTTATAAAAATATCGAATCATTATAATATTAAATCGAGAAGATTTTAGGATAGCTTGCTTCACAATTTGTTTTTGTGAAGATAATATTAAATTACAATTAAGTATCTTCTGTTAGGGTTTATAATTTATAATTAATTATTAAAGTTGAATAACTTATAATTTTTTCTTACTTTAGTTTTTGTGTTAATGAATGTTGCTTTACAGCATGTAATTTAAATCTTTGTGCCCTATGTAGTTGCGTTAGGGCTTTTTGAGTGGCGGAAGGGGCCATTTGATGGAGTAGTTTAAGTCTAATTACCAAGCGAAAATTGTCTATATATGGGGTTACCTATATTTTGGAAAGTGATAATTGTCTTTAATTGGTTTAAAAAAAAATTTGTATCAGAAAAAAGAAAAGAACACATGATATTACAACAGATATGAAGCAATTTGTTTTTAAAAGAAGAATAGTTCCTTTCCACATGGTTGAATGGCCCTATACAACAGTTATTCAAAATGTTTGACAATCAGAGTATGAAGGAAACCCTGAAAACCCACACCAATAGCCAACTATAGCAGTTTTTTCCTATTGTAATTCTTAAAGATGATCAACTTACAGTAGGCAGCAAAAAGATCCACTTGATCATAGAATATACTATTAGAGAGCAAGACTTAGGGCACTATTATATACAATCTTTGAAGTGACAACTTGAAAAACAAAATCAACTCCTACAAGATGAAAACTTAGACCTTCACCAGAAAGTCCAACCTAAGTTTTTTTCTACCCATATGCCAAAACTCTGAACACCAGTTCAACAAATGAAGCAATGTCACTCATGCTTGTGCACATACAATTCAAAAGATGACAACTTTTTTAAAGCATTATTTTCTATTTTCATAACCTTTAAATTTCTAACCGCAATGGTCATATACTTTAACTTCTAACTTAATATTGGGGGAAAAAGATTAGATCTTGTAACAATTAATGGGCAAATCATTTTGCTGAAATGTGAAACTTAAAATATAATCTCAAACTTCTTGACAAAATTGGGTAGTTCAACATGTTGTACACACAGTTGAAGGAACATCATTGCACACAATGTAGAAACTAGATAAAATACATTAAAAAGGTAACTTTGTCTAGAAATTATCCTAGATTGTTGAAAATAATCAGAAATGTGAATTGCATTTCAATAATTATAACAAGCACCATTCGCATTCCATTATTTCATGAAATCACATGGATCAGAACTAATCATACAAGCATGGCCCATTTTCTGATTCATAAAGTTTAAGCTGCTCAAGGTAAGCAACATAACATTATCTAATTTAGGATATAAAGAAGAAAAAAAAAAAAGCAAACAGAAGAGAGCATATATATTAGTTTAATTGGTTTAAAATTACACAGAGTAATTGGCTAATTGGTTTAAAAACCATGTGATTTTTGCAAGAACGTAGAATTCAAATGAAAAAGTATCCCAAGTTGCTCGATGTATGCCCTTAACAACAGTTTCATACTTGGTCAACATGAAGGTAGGTTCTAGTTAATTCAAGCTACAAATTTAGGTGTCTTGAGACAGCTTGCTTCATCCATGTGATATTAAGTGGTCATTAACACTATATGGCTACAGTCAAAAAATAGAAACTAAAAAGTTGGTAGCCTAGTCTAAACCACAAAACGTCTTCACAAGTTCAGCAGCAGAATGTTTACTATCCTAATTGTATCAGCAGCCTATAGGCAAAGCAATTCAAACGCAAAGTTAAGCTTCAATGAAAAGGATTATAAAAGAGTGCTTGTTCACATACTGTGTTGCTCTAAGGCCTTGTTTACCACAGCATTGAAAAATTAATCAGAAATTGCATCCACTGACAGCAACAGATAACCCAATAATGCTACTAATCAAAACATGCTCAAACTGCAACAAACCAAAGCATATGCCTAACCCCTAATAATGATACAATGAAATGGGGGTATATAATTTCACCATCTAAACAGTTAATAGGAATCATCAAGAAAAATTAGAGGATTTGTCATAAAAAAATTTAACAAACCTGCAACTGTTATCGATGGTGCTAGGAGTAGTCAAAACGTAGGGGCTGCTGGCAGAAGGGGACGAAAACGATCAAATAAACTACAAAATGGAATGGATATGATCATTAGATGGCTTGCAGATACAAAACAGAATGGTTTGCAGGGATGAATGTAATTTAATCAGGATGAAAATTTTTATTTACCCGATGGGAACTCAGCAACGAGGCAGGCAGGGAGACTCAACAGCGAAGGGAGACTCAGGGGTGGGGCAGGGTGATTGGCCGGCGGTGCGGCGCCGTTGCAGGGTAAGGCAACTCACCGGTGGGGACACAGCGACGGGGCAGGGAGAATGACCGGTGGAGAGGCGCCTTCACAGGGAGAATGGCCGGTGGAGAGGCGCCTTCGCAGGGAGAAACGACGAGGCTGCAGGGAGAAGCATCAACGGTGGAGGTGGATTGTTATGCTTCGTTCGACGGGGTAGGGAAAAGCATTGATGGTCGATTTCTTATGCTCGCGACGGGGCTCTCCCTGCAGCCCCACCTCCACCGTCGACGCTTCCCGTCGCGAGGGAGAAGCGTCGACGGTAGAGGTCGATTGTGATGCTTCGATTTAGGATTAGGGCAAAATTTAAAAAAAAAGGGACGACGCGGCGTGTATGCGTCGTCTATAACAATATAGAGATGCAAACAAACCGCGTCGTCTATATTAATATAGACGACGCATACACGCCGCGTCATCTATTAGCGAACATAGAAAAAGAGACGACGCGGTTCCTCATAGACGACGCGATTGGCCGCGTCGTCTATTAGCGACCAAAAAATTACCTACACAACTACAGTTTCGCGTTGTCTATTATGATATGGACAATACTAATGTTTTTTCGTGTTGTCTATTTAGTGTAGTCTATTAACCTTTTTCTTGTATTGGGACCCCTACTTTCATTGTAGATCCAACAATGATACATCATTTGATAGGTTAGGAAGAATAATCAACTTCAAGAATCCTTATTAAAGAAATATTATACATAAAATATATATTATCGAGTGTTTTCACGTAAATATTAAGCATAGTGTTGTGTGATGATGTAAGATATCAATAGAAATTAAATAATTACTCAAATTGAAGAAATGATAAATATATGAATATTCGAACGTCATTTTGTCGATAAATAAATTAATATACACGTTTATGACACACCATCGCATCGTGTGCACGCCACAAATTCTTGCTTTTTTTATTTCTTCTCACAAAAAAAGAAGAAGAAAAATGGAGAATAAAGTCAACGTATGAAAGGCCTGTGGATACATTTTATTTTTTTGACAAAACATAGGCGTACCTAGGTTTACAGTATTTTAGATTTATTTCAGTAGTTCCTGCACTGTTTCATTTTTTGTGTAACATATATATATGTTTTGGAATTAGAATATAGAACATTAAAAAAAATAGTATTTTGTTATACTTTAAACTAGTTTTTTGTTTACACAATGCGCAATGTTTATACAATTATATTATTAATATATTTTTAAATCATATCAATTTTTATTACTCCATATAGATATATAGTAAAACTTGATTGAGTTTGACTCAAACTTTAAATTTGTTCGTCAAGTTAAAGATCATGTTGCATAATTTAAAATTTTAGATTGATCTTGAGTTTGAACTTGAACTGTTTAAATATTTTTGGTTTATTGACATCTATATTTATTATTTTTCCTCTCCTCATCTCTCCATATTTACACACAATACACTTTATTGATATTTTTTTTAGTCTTTTATCTATTGACACACAATACACTTCATTGTTATATAGCATTTTTTAGCATTTCTCTTTCTTATTAATTTCATACTCGATTTGTAGCCTATTTTATTTGTAGTCTCATGTTCAATATGTAGTGGTAAAAATATATTGGCCATAATCGAGAGGTCATGAGTTTGAACTTCTCGGGATCATCTGAATTTGTGAGTAACATTGATATAGCTACACATATTTAATAACATTGATATAGTTAAAAAATACTATTTTATCTTTACTTTTTCAAAATTTTAGGAGTTCTTTCTTAAAAAGAAAGTGTAAAACATAAGACACAAAAATGTAACCCCTTGCACCTTGGTTAGGGTTATGCCATGGTCATGCATTTGCTACTGATTTCGCTTTGGCATAGTTATGCTGCGTTGGCATAATCGTGCTGAAATTAAAACGGCATAATCGTGGTTTTAATTATTAAGGGCAAAATTGTATAATTTTTGTCATTTCATGAATCCTTTTTATAATGATATTCATGCTTTATTTATTTTTATTTTTTTTGAAAGGTTATTTATAACCTTCAACACTTCTAATATTATAAATCATTCACGAGTGACTACTACTTAACAATTTAGTGGAATTGAACTTGTCCGAGATATATTATTATAAAATTAAAAAAAAAAAAAAGAACTGTGGATTTGAATATTTGATACATTCAAATAAAAATACACAAACTGGATGTGTGCTTGAAGAAAAACCCAAATTCAAATGAAAGTTTACAACGTAGTTGATGAGAGAGAGAGAGAGCAAAAAGAATGGTGTATGCATGTAAAAAATGATCAGCATTTGGGAAGATCCGAAGGTGGTGGAGGCAAGCTGGTAGATGGCGTGGGTCCATTTTCGACAATAAAAGCATTAGCCAAACCCCATGGCACGTGGCCGTCTATGTGGCAATGTATGAACCACACACCTACAAAATCATTCATCCATTCCATTCATTGACCGTTTATATGTTGTATTATATATAATTCATATCTATTACCTGGATTATTGGCTTTGAATCTGATCACCGCCCATCCTCCGCCGGGAACAACCACCGTGTTGCGCTCCTGCGGGTTCACCAAATTGAAGCTCTTGCTGTCCCTCTCCGCCTCGTAGTTCCCGAACCCTATCGCCATCACGTGGAAGCTGAATCCGTGGAGGTGCATCGGGTGGTCGTCGGACGACAGCAGCGCCGTGTTCTGGAACACCACCTCCACCGTCGCGTTGAATTTCACCTGCTTCACCCTCGTCGCCTTCACCGTCGGAATCAGCGCCATGTTGTTCACGTTGCTCCGGTTCGTGTAGTCGAATCTCACCGGCGGGTTATCCGGGAAGTCCGCCGTGTAAACCCCGCTGACGTTGTTAACAAACGCCTCCATGATCGACGTCGTCGTCGGCAGCTCGAACGACACGTTGTTCATGGACGCCGCGATCTTCAGCCCCGCCGGGCCCCGGCAGACGCCGTTATTGGGAAGGTCGCAGGGGGAGAGGCCCAGCCCCACCGTCACCACCATGCGCTCGTCGATCTCCAGCGGCACCGGCTGCCAGAACGGGCTCGTCGTCAGGCCCGTTATGTTGCTGTTAAACTCGTGCGCCAGCGCCGTGTCGTTGAAAGCGGGCTGAGGCGGCATTACGGGGGGAGCCGACCGACTTGCTCCGTAATACGACACGATGGCTGTGGTGGAGATGTTGACGAAGGGAGCGCCGTCTGCTACGACGAAGGCGTTCGCCGTCATGTAGTACTGGCTCGGCGTTTGATCGGCGATCATGAGAGCATCGACCGTCTGCCCCGGTGCGATCACCAACACGTCGGTGTTGTAGGGATCTGTGTAGGAAGCATCCACTCCGACCACCGTGAATTTGTGGTTGGCGATCTTGAAGAACAGCTGAGTATTGAGTGCAGCGTTGATTATACGTAGCAGATACGTCCTTCCTCGTACCACCCTAAACCGAACCGTATCTGTCCAAATCCAAACCTTTCGTTTAAAAAATCGAAAAGCTCGAACTCATAACCTATTTGACACAAATAAAATATTTAAGTCATACCATTTGAGGAGCAAGGGTAGAGATCGCCTGGTTGACCGTTGATGGTAAAAGCATTGGAGACGACGGGTGGAGTGCCGACGGAAACAGCATTGCGTTCGACATCCATGATGTCAGCATTCCACCACTCACCTACATCCACAAATTCAACATTTATAGGCTTATTACATATGATCCAAGGTTTTATTAATTCATCGTTGGAATGTTTTTGAATGGGAGTGAAGTATTAGGTACCAAGAATAATTGGGATTTCTTGATATGGTCTTGGAAACGGGTATGTACGACCGGGTGTGGGTTGGATAATAATAGCTCCATGAACCGTAGCTCGGAGCCATTTAAAGTGTGCGTGCCATAAAAGAGTTCCCTCTTGACGAGTAACTTTAAATCTATAAGTATAGCTTTGACCGGGTCGGATCGGGCACTGGGTAATATATTCAGGTCCATCAGCCCATGCACTCATTAATTGGAACACCCCATGCCTGCATAATATATTGTTTGAGAAAGTTAATCACAAAAATAAAAAAATTAAAAAATAAAATAAACCACAAAACAAACAAACACAATAAAATTAGAGTAGTTTTGCAAATATATTATCAAATCTTTAAATAAGTTTCTAACTTATTATTTTTATTTCAAATCTATGACAGAAATGAATTTCATTTTTTTTACCAGTGAATAGTTACGTCGTATGGTGAGTTATTATTAACATGGACAACAAGTGTGTCACCCTCTCGAGCAACAACAGTCGGCCCTGGAAGACGGCCGTTCACCGCAGTGATAACTTGATTTCTACATAATCGATTTACAGTAAGGTTTTTCACCTGCAGTTAAAAATATTTAAAACAAAATTAGAGCTTTAATTTCAAATATTGTGAATAAACTTTAGAAATATGAATTTTCATTACTTGCAACTAACAGTGTTTCCTCCATTTCATTTTATAAAAATTAAAAAAAAAAACCCAAAAAAATCCAGCAAGCTGTTCAATATTGAGACCCATGATAAAAACTTGCATGAATTATAAAGTCTTACCATGAGTATATAAGCATTATATTATAACTTTTTTTTCATATACTGTATAATTGAAAATTAAAATGAGACATTTTCAAGTATACAGTACATGGGAATATATATATATATATATGTATATAATATATTTTAAACATAGTATATAAAGGAAAAAGTCATGAGTGTATATATTGAATATATGGAATATGAAAAAGTTTTAATTTAGACTATTGATTGAATATATAAACGAAGGATACATAATTGATTCATTAAACTTAAATTTGAACATCTAATCCGATTTGTGTATATGTTACTAACCACTAAGAATGTGTTATCTTAATGGTTGATTTAAGTGTATGCATGGCTAGGATTATCTCACATCGGTTGTTTTGCTTTTCAATAGGAACAATTATGCATGAAGCATAATATACTAATGAATCAAACACAAAGATTTAACTAATTAACGAGCATAATATCATAACTAATCAAGCATGACTAACATAAGAGCTAGCACTTAATCGGCTCCCCATATGCATGATACATACATATACATATAGACTAGACTTTATTTTCAAGAAAAAGCAAAAACTTTGAAAAATAACAGCAAGAATTGGGTGAAAGATTACATCAAAGGTGTGTTGTACAATTCGAGCAGATGCAAAAGATGAAGACGAAGCCAAAAGAGCCAAGGCATATGCAAGACAGATGAAGGGTCGACACCACATGATTTCTTACAAATAATTAATATAATACGAAGAAATTAATGAAAGAGAATTTTGAAATATGGATACATGTGTGAGCAGATAAGTCTGCTATTTATACACAAAACAACTTGATCCAGTCAATGAATACGAGGATTAAAATATAATATAATTAGGTAATATTATGTGAGGTGTATGATATGCAGGCGAATGAAAAATGAGATAAAGCAATAATATTTATTTAGAAATTAATTAATATCCATGGATTGCGTGAAGGAACTACTTTTCTGTGAAATCTCAGTGGTTGTCAATGGAGATTATAGAAGCTTCATCAACTCTTTTGCTTCTTGTCAAAGTGCTTCCATTTTCTTTTTTTTGACTCTTTCTTTGCTTCTGAAGTTGGCCGACTCTATGATTTATCGTGGTTTTTTATAGTAAAGATGTGAGATTGAGAATATATCTAGTTGCAAATACAAATAATTGAACAAAAAATTAGTGGCCTGGAAAGCATTTAGCATTATTACTTGATATCTACATAGAGGCTGGTTTGATCAGATGCTCCATTTAATTTCGTTGTTATTACTACTTTATATTATTTTAAGAAAAATATTATACCACTTTAAGTAAGTATTTAATTTTAAGATTTGTGAATTATTTAATTTTTAGTTTAATAATTATTTTGATCCAATAACGTAAATCAATTTCTATAATTCTGAATTTATTGTGATTTATTAGTATTTACAAAACTCTTTACACAATTTCTATAATTGTTATTTTTATTTTTTGTCTGAAATTAAATTTCGCTAATAAAACCTATTTTTATACTTTTAATTCCATAAAAAAGATATAGTATATTTTCTATACTATATTAAGTAGTGGAAAATATAGTTGAGCCGCACAGCTATTATTATAAAATCACATCGTATCTTGTATTTATTAAAAAACCGCACACAAGGAAAAATCAAGTATAAACCATGATCATGTAACAAGATACATTATCTTCCCATCTCTTACTTGGAGTGCAGTGGTAAAAGCACTCTACTTATGACCATAAATTCGAGCTTCTACAGAAACATGTGAGGTGTGTGTTTAAATTAATGTAATAAAATTAAAAAAATACATCACTTCACGAATAAACTAAAGTTTTCAATGAGCAACAATACATATCGCGTGCATATACATTGTATTAATGACCCGAATTGATATCCCCAGCTCGAAATACAAGTTTTTTAATATCTTGTCGATGTCTAATAAACTCTGAATTTAAATTTCAATAAAATTATTAAATGGAATGGAATTTAAATTGATGTATTCTATTTATTAAAAAAATCCAAATTGTCAATATTGGATCAAAAAAAAAAAATGGTTTCCTTTAGCTAGTGATGTTAGCTAGGTTTTCAACATTCCCTCTTCATTTCGTATCCGCGTTTTGAGATAACTAATTTCTATATTTATATTATCATTGACATTTGACTGTGAAATATAATATAATACATGATGCAACAAATAAAATATTAATTATATACAAACGAATTGATGAGATGAGTTTTTAAATATTTCAAAATACATCCCAATTTAAAAATGAAAAAATAAAATTGATGTATGATATAGAGTTTCCAGTCAAAACTTTAGAGGCTGCCTTTGAATGAAACTATAAGTAGAAAATAAATTAAAACCTAGCTAATTAATTGCTCATAGTTGAAGTTGGTATTGGGAAAGACTCATAATTACGCATGCAAAGATTAAATTCAAAGATAAATGATGCTTCACCATTATAATTATGGAATCCTAATGGAAAATATTATATTGTGATTTCTCATTACGATATTTTCATACATGGGATGTCCATTTCGAGTGTTTTCTGAGAGACTATTTGATTGGGATTTAAGATTCTTATTCCCAAAAAAAAACTATATATTTCTAGTTTCCAAAGCTTAAAATTCTTTTTCACCTCAAGAAAAAAGTTTTAAGATTCTTCAAGTTTTGAATAAAAGCAAATCCAAAAGGTGGATTTTAATTTAGATAAAATTAATCGATTAAATATATGTTAACTATTAAATGTTAACTATGTCCAATTAATCTTTTATAAAATGTGTGTGCATTAACTTATTATAAAACGTTAAATTTATTTTCGGAGAATTGTTACTTCAGGATCTAAAAGGATAATTCTCAATTTAGGTCCTGAAATATTCTAAAATTCTAAGTTCATGACATTCATGATTGAAAATTTTATAATCTCTCAAATCATAAGTTAAAGATTTTTGTAATTTTTCAAATCCTAAATTCAGAATTGTTGAGAATATTGTACTCTTTTGATCATATTGTATTTGTAGTTGTTTTGGTGCATCAAAACTAGGTCATTAAGTCTCTAGCAACTTAGCAATGTGTTGATTTTGTAAAAGTCTTGTATATGATATATATCTTTGATTGAGTTGTAATAGAGATAGGTATTGTATGCTATCGGATGCTGAAGGAGCTAGCAAAGCGCTCAAAAGAATTGAACATTGTTGAAGTAGCTAGCAAGGCATTAAAGATTCTGCAAAAAGCAAAATACATTAGACTACAACCATCAGTGACATTTTAAGATGGGTCAAAAATAAAATAATAATAAAATATTTAAAAGAAAATTGAAAAATAATAAAATTTGATTGACCCAGCTCCTTTGCCAACCCTGCCACCTTTACCTATCTTCCATACAAAATACACGTGACACTCATTCATTGGGTGCCACTTAATTTTTTAAATACAAATGTGATTTTAAGTATTAATTAAGAAATACATATATTTATAATTGCTAATTTATTTTTTATTTTACATTAATTGTTCTAGTTTGTATATATAAAGTAAATTATTAATTTTAAGCTCATACAATTTATTGTTTAAAATTACTACTTTAAAATGTATAATAATAAAATATTTTTATATAATATTAAAAAATAGATAAATTAATATTTTAATTTACAAAGTTAGGTTGAGTTGGGTCACTAATGGGAGAGGTAAATAATATTTTGGAAGTTGTATAGTGGATGTAAAAGAAATAAATATTTTATTAAATAGTTGGGTTGAGACATGTTACTGATGTGGATAGTCTTAAGATTGTTGGAGAAGCTAGCAAAGCAATGAAGATATGGAAAGCTAGCAAGTACCGAGAAATGTATGAAGATTGCTGAGGACACTCAGCAAGTCTCAAGACTGCTAGTAAAGCTAGTAGACAAGTAAAGCTAGCATATAAGCCTAGCAGACTTTGAAGATTCAATATGCTAGATCTCAGCGAGGTTGTTGAGATCTCAGCAAATGCTAGCAGACTCAGCAGAATGTTCCAAGAACAAATTTCCTAGAGTCTAGGAGACATCGACAGCTGGCCAAACGAATCAAAAGTCGATCAACTTTAGAAATTTAAGGAATCTCCTAAATAAGAAGGTTGGCATATCAAAAGTCAGAAGAACTTCAAGTTTAATTAAGAAACCCGTTCTGACAAGGTCGGCATGTCAGAAAAAGAACCAACAAGCGAACAGAGACTTGAAACGTCTCTGTTCATTTCAAGGAAGGAAGAAGATTGGCGATTCACCAATCTGTCTCTAATGGACAAGAGATTCAAAGTTTTGAATCTTTGTCTATAAATAGCAGAAGATTTGCAAAAAATCAAAAGAGACGAACGTACGTATAGATCAAGCATACACTCTGCCGAACTGAAAACTTTGAGGCTTCTCAGAAGCTATCGTGATCAACACGAGGCTTTAGAAGTTTACTTCTATAGCTATTTCAGAGTTCTTTCTATCCTAGAAAGAACTTATCAGTCAACTGACTTCGGTTAGGTTGATTATTACGGACACAAGCCGCAAAAAGAATAAGTTCAAGTAGGAACTATAAAACTCTTAAATTCGGCGTTCAAGGAGGCTGCAAGGTGCGCCCTCACTCCTAGGATTGTCGAGAAGATTAATATCGGAAGAGCTGCTTGAAGGTGCATTGTGGCCAGACGGAGGTGCTGCCTACAACTAGAGATCAAGCTCAACTCTTTGTATCAAATCTTATTGAATTCCAGTCAGCAGACTGAATAGTGGACGTAGGACATTTGTCTGAACCACTATAAACTTTGTGTTTTCCGTGTTCTTACTATTTTATTGCTTATTGCTAAATTGAAACCCAGCACCTCAAGTGCTGGAGTATAAAGTGAAATTGATTTAAGAACTACTCGAGCTTAAAACATAATTTTCTAAGTGCTTGCTGAGTTAGAACCTCAGCATGATAATTGCAAGGACCCTTAAAATTTCCGCTGCACTATAACTACTCTGATTGGGAGCAAACAAGCGGTATCAGAGCGGTTAGTCTTTACAGACTAGTTGCTTCTGAGTCGCTTAGGAGCATATCCATTTCCTTGCATTCTTCTTGTTTTTGTGTAAAGCTCAGGTTACAAAGATAGCGCATACCACGAAGTTGTCTAAGTACTCTCCAGAAACTTACAACACCTGGAAGAAGAAGTCTTTAATCACATTAAAGAGCATACACCCAGAGATGGTGCGTGTGATCGAGGAAGGACCTATCAAGATCACAAAGGTGAATGTTGTGCTCGGAGGTGCAGCGGGACCAGAAATCGTAGACAAACCATATGCTGAATGGAATAGTGAAGACAAAATACGATTTTAACTGGATGATGTGGCTCTTGAGTTGATCCTGAATACTCTACCAGATCTTTTAGTTGTCGAAGCTTTGGAGTATGACAACGCCAAACAGGTTTGGGACTTCCTTAGCACCTTGTGTCAAGAGACTGATCAAATGAAGCGGAACAAGCTTTAGCAGTGCGTAGATAAGTATGAATTATTTTAAATGCTTCCTGGAGAAAGCATAAAATTGATGGAAGTTAGATTTAATTCTATTATCTATGAATTAAAAACCTTGGGGGAGAGAGTATACCATTGCAGATGTAAATGCGAAGATACTTTCAAAGATGCCGAAAGAAAACTGGTTCGTCAAGGTCACAAGTCTCAAGAAGAAGGATCTCTCAAAGATGACGACGAAGGAAGTGTTTGCTCAGCTCCAGGCCCACGAATGGGATATTTTGCAAGTAAACAAGAATGAAGTTGTGAGAGCTGCAACATCTGCTGAAAATCACACAGAGGACGCAACATACTTTGTCAAAAGAGATGCTTTAAAGTAGAAAACAAAGAAGACATTCCACACCGACCGTCCAGCTCAATCAAATCCAGCAAAGGAGACCACATCAGCAAGTGGGTCTCAACCAAAAGAGACTGAATGTTCCATCAGCGAGCTAGAGGAAAAAATGAAGAAATTGTGAAAGCTCCTACTGAAAGCTAAAGCTAAGAAGGAGGAATCTTAACCAGCTGAGAATTGCGCCACAAAAAGGACACCGAGATCGTGTTTTGAGTGTAACTCTCCTAATCATCTCAAATTTGACTGTCCGCGCGTAGACAAGGAAGAGAGGGAGAGACTGAAGAGATTTTTTGAAAGATGTGCGTCAAATGTGGTCACAAAAGCTCTGCTGACCAGAACATAAATCTCGGACATCCCAGATTACGATGATGGAAGTTATTCCTCAAAAAAGGATGAGGAAGAGGTTCTAATGGTGTTCATTGCCAAAATAGGGGATGATGATGATGATGATGAATAAGACCTAGAGGCAGAGTCAGCCTTAACAATCATAAATGATTAGGTAGCAAACTCTACATTATCAAATTTTGCAAACATGCATGACACTGCTGAGTCATATTGCTCTGACTCAGAAGATGTTACTCTTTATCAACTTTCAAAAGAGTTTTCACAATTCTATGCATCGAAAAATATTTTAGCAAATGAAAACTCCTCGCTGAAATCTCAGCTTTCTACTTTGACCAGTGAGATTGAAAAATCTAGGTCAGCAAGCGAGGAACTTTTGAAACTTAAAGCTGAGTTCTCCACACTTACTGAAAATTTCAGAATTTTAGAAAAGGAGAATGAAGATTTAAAGAACAAAAACTCCGTGCAAATGTAATGTCAATGCAAATTTTCAAAAAACACTAGAGATCTAGATGAAGTTCTGGAAGCCCAAAGATATCATAATGATTTTTTTCGGAATTGGTTTTGAAGAAAACAATTTGAGCAACGCTAACTGATAAGAGTCATAAAGAGTTATCTTTTGATCTCTTCTTATAAACTTTAGGTGTTGTTTTGAATAAGATTGTTATTAATCAGAGTCCTTTTTGGTTGTTTTTACATCCTTGTTATTATGACATGTTAGTTTAGCTATTGCAAGTGTTAATAAGTCTTTGCAAGCTTTTTGGTGAAGTTTTGATCGGGTTCAGAATGCTAGAGCTTCCCTGCCGCATGTTGGCCAGAAGTTATGCTCGAGCATGGGAGATGCAAAATGGACAGAAGGAAGAAGATCTTCTCTCTCCGGGACCACTTGAAGACAAAGCTAAAGCTCCTTTTTTATCTTGTTTGTTGGGAGGACTGGTGTCACATTTGAGGCCAAACTCTTGTCTGGAAGGAACAACGACACTTATCCACGTGGAAGGATCCTGGAAATGGAAGAAAGATCAATGGTGTTGCAAGAAGATTCAAAAATATCAAGAAATGGAAAAGACACTTTTTGGAGAGAGACATCGTATAACAATTTTCAGAACACACGCTGAGCTAACACACGAACGGAGAGAGATCGAGTAACAAGCTTGGATGAGAAGCCACTGAAGATAGAGTGATCATCATCGATAGTTTGCTTTTAGATTTTTGAGTTGTATATGATGATGAATGATTTTCTATCTTACATTATTCTCTTTGCAAGTATGAGCTAACTTCATTTAACACTTGGGTTGTGGAACAAATCACTTAAGCTTGATTGTATGTTAGAATCATGTTTTGTGTGCCTGAACTTGTCTTTGATCTTGTTTACACTCGTTTCTTGAGCACGACAGTGGAGAAAAACCCATCACCTATGGAGACCGAAAGGTGAGATAGGCTGAGAAGATCTAGACAATTGTATTAATCCCATAGGCATATGAGAAAATGCAACTTAGGAGAACTGGATTTATTGATTTCATCACTTGAATACTGTGGTAGGCATAGACATATGAGGCCGAGTAGGATAGTGTAGATCTAGTAGAACAACAGTTTGCTAGGCAGATTAAGACAAGTTCTAAGGTTCAGATGCATGCGAGACAGAAGCTCTAGCATATAAGATAGTAAAAGTGAATTGTATTCCATGACCCGAGTGTGCCTTTTTATTATTTGTGAACCAGTTTATATATTATATGTTCAATTTGTGGAACGAGGAAGTATTACTGATTTTAGTCTTGTTTGGAATTATAGTTTATGCATATTTATGTTTTGAGTAGAAGTTAGTCACAAACCTCCCTTTATTTACAAGCAATCCTTAGTGCACGGTTTAAAACTCACTCTCTTGGGTACAATATCTAGTCTCACTTGACTGTATTACTTGTAGATTGCGTATACTTGCGCATAGGATCTATAGGTACACTATAGCACACAACACTAACACTCAGCAACGAAAAGATATAGTCTTTGTTGCAGCATCTGGATGTGTTTAGCAGAATGCTAAGGTTAAAGAGGATAGTGCAAAATCAGCAAAGACTGTTCAGCAAAAATGCTAGCAAGTAAAAGATCCCCTGCTGACTGATCAGCAAAGGTTGAAAAAGATATCTGCTGAGCGGAAGTCAGCAAAGTCGTTCGTATTTAGCAGACAGTTCCATCTGCAAGGAAGATACGTTCAAAACCTAGCAAGGCTGAGCAATCTGCTAAGATTGTGAGGAAGCCACTAAACACTCCAAGTAAGGGGAACACTTACTTGAGGCCTGAGTCTAACTCAATTTGTTTTTAAAATACGGTGAAGGCTAAGCACACTACTACACCCTCCTGTGTTAATTCCTTGCATTACTTCAAAAGAAAGGGAAAAGTAGCAAAGAGTGATGATAAAAAGATCATCAAAATCATGAAAATCAAGATTACTAAAAGATTGATCCAGAGAACCAATCCAGCAGGATCCGCAGTTGATCGGGTACCTAAATTCATTTGTGATTTTTCAGGAACAGGATCCAGCACGCAAAACCTCAAGGAACACAAATTAATGGATCCTGGATAGTGGTTGCTCAGCTCACGCGACTGTAGACGCAAACATTTTCATAGATCTTCAAAGAGTCAGAAGACCTTCAATTTCGTTTGGTGATAACTCAAAAGGAAGGGTGATCGGAAGAGGGTGTAAAGAGTAGAATGGAATGCGCATAATCAACGTGGCCCTTGTCACCAACCTGAAGCACAACTTGCTGAGCATTAGCCAACTAAGCTAGAGTGGGTACATTGTTTCTTTTGTTAATACAGGATGCGAGATTGCTGACAAGACCACAAGAGAAGTGAAGCTCAGAGGAGTCCGAAAAGGTGGACTTTACGTAGTAGATTGGCATAGCGGACAACAGGATTTGTGCTTCATCGCATTCGGCAAAGAGGAAACAAATTGGCTATGACACAAAAGATTGACTCATCTGAATTTCAGAACCATCAACTACATAGCGAAGAATAACATTTTCGAAGGATTGCCAAAGGAAACCTTCATAAAAGAAGGCGTGTGCAATGCTTTCCTGCAAGGGAAGCAAACCAAAGCAACCTTCAATTTGAATCCTGAAAAGGCCACCTCAGAGTGGATCCTTGAGCTATTGCACATGGATTTATTCGGCCCAATAAATTCACCCACTGTAGGTAACAAAGTCTACTCACTGGTTGTGGTTGATGATTTTCCAGGTACACATGGGTGAAATTACTAAAAACAAAAGATGAAGTCAAGATGATCCTACCGGAGCTTATACTGCAAGTTCAAAATGACAAGGAGGTCACGGTAAAAAGGATCAGATCTGACAATGGTACAGAGTTCAGCAACAGTGCTCTAGTGGACTTATGCGCCGATGCTGGGATAGGACATGAAAGGTCCACTGCTAGAACACCCCTGCGAAATGGCTTAGCAGAGCAAAGGAACAGAACGCTGAAGGAAGTCGTTCGGACCATGCTTGCTGATACAAATCTTGGTCAAAGATACTGGGGAGAAGCTGTGATGACAGCTTGCTACACACAGAATAGAAGTAGACTGAATGCTCAGTTTCACAAAACCCCCTACAAAATCTATCATGGTCGTAAGCCTTCCCTAGCTCACTTTCATGTTGTCAGTTCACCGTGTTATATCCATAACAATGGGAAGTCGAAGTTGAGCACTTTCTCTCCCTAAGTTGATGAAGGTGTGTTCCTAGGCTATGGACGCCCTTCTCAGAAGGGTTATAGAGTGCTAAACAAGACAACCCATCTTGTGTTATTTTTTTTTGTAATACCCCAAGATTAATTAAGCTATTTATTCACTTAATTAATTTAATGAATTGAATTTTCTTTCCAACTGTGCAATAATTTATTTTATTGCTAGCAAAAGTGCGATTAATTTGCAATTCTAGTCCAGAAAGTCAATTTTCTAATTCGAGCTAGAGAAATGCTCGTAATAATTTATGAAAGATTATGAATTGATCGATTTAATTTTCGGAGATTGGTGGAAGGAGATATTAATTTTTGAAGGAAAATAAGAATATAGGAAATTATTTGGAAATTGGGAAATTGGTATATTAAAATTTAAATGGGAGATTTAGGGATTTATGCATGCTTGGGATGAGGTGTCATTTGCATGGTGTTGGAGTGACACCTAAGGAGTGGAATTTTGGAATTATTCAAAATAAGGAATAAAACAAAAAAGGGTGGAAATTGAAGAAATTATTTCATTCTCTCCCTCTCCCTTCCCAAACCCGTCCCCCCCCCCCCCCTCATCCCCAAACCAATTCCCAGCAGCCCCCACCAACGCCACCCATCTTCCCTGACTGATTCTGGCCAACTCTGGCCACCCTAGATCAAGCGACCACCGCCATCTGAAATTCCGTCGTCCCAGCTTTGTTTCCAGCTAAGGTACACCCCGTGAGGTCGTAGATCAGAAGAGAAATCGTAGAAAGAAGTTAGCCCGCCGGAAAGTGGTAAACTTCCATTTTCAGATTTTGTATCTCGTGCATGCGTGTATATCTCGAGCTATGGCTTATGTTTTTGTGTTCCCCACTTCCTAGAGAACATCCAGGAACCGAGAGCTCTGAGTTTGGGTGCCAGAAAAGCACGCTGCCACCGCCATCTCTTTCCATTTTCGGTGAGCTCTCCTCTTCCCTCGTGTTCTAGTGTTTTTCTTCGGTTTGAGTCTTGTTTCGTGCTCTAGAGGACCTAGGGAACTTGTTGTTATGTTTGGATGATGTTGCATGCGAGTACATCGAAGGTTTTGGCGAGTGGCAGGCCGGGGACGCGAACTCGCCAGAGAAGGAGAGCCATATCGACCCCGCAGGGGGTCGATATGCCCCCTGTTCCAGGTCAATATGGGCAGGCTAAAACGGGAGAAATAGGTTTTTCATGTTTGTCTCGATCCGATTTAAGTTATTCTCAATTTGTAAGTTTAATATATGTTTATCCAAGCATGTTAAACATGTTTAAGGTGTAAGTTATTATAATCGAAAGTTGAATTTTATTTTATTTCGATTAAGAGATGTTGAAGCATGTTAAATTGAAGGGTGAAACATGGGAAGTGTTGATTGGGAAATTTTTAAGTTAAATATATGATTATAGGAGCATGTTAGGTAAAAGAACATGCGTTGTTTTGTGGTTTGGTCGTGGAAGTCGTTTAATTCGGTTTATGGGAATCATGGAAGCATGTATGGATTATGAGCTTGGTTGATGAGTTAATTCTTGGAATTGGTTGAGGTTTACCGTTGTTCTAGATCATCCAACCTAATTGGTTTTACCCCAATCTTTGTAGGAGGTTAAGTGTTGAGGAGGATAAGCTCATATATACATTTAGCGAGAAAGTATCTCATTTTCAAGCCTATAACCAATATGTTTTCTTTTCAAAATGTGTAAAATGTTTTATTTTAAATGAGATGTTATGCATGTTTTGTGCTATTATATCTGTCATCTGTCGATGGAATCGACAGAGAGTTATATTAATGAATTTGGAACCAGGTTTTTACTGTGCTAGTATTCGTTAAATGAAGTGGTGTGAAAACCCCCACAAATTGTGAAGTGGGGTGTATAGCCCCCACGTATTTATGAAGTGGGGTGAAAAGCCCCCACATGTTTGTGGATCCAGGTGTGGTTATAAACGATCGGGTCTCAAAAGTAAATTCTGAGACTAGTGCACTCAGATGACAGTAGGTTGAGTGTGTATTCATTCCTAACTGATCATCGTAACTTGGAAGCCGGCCAACATCCAGTTACAACCCTGTAAACAGATATAATATCATGTAAAATAGCTAGGGGTGTAATCGAACCGAGTCGAGTCGAGTAGTGTCGTGCTCAAGATTGACTCATTTAGTTTTGAGTCAAGCTTCGAGCTTTTTTATCGAATACTTTGATGTTCTCGAACGTTATCGAACTTTTATCGAGCCTAAATGAACTTTCTAAATTTAGAATATATTTAAGATTTTCATTATTATTTTGAAGAAAATGTTATTTATTCCAAAAAAAAATATCATATTCATGCTAAAATTCTAAATTTTTTTCATTATTAGATAGATTTATCATTATTGTTACTCTTAAATCATAAAAACATTATTTTTATAAAAGTAATTATTTTATATTTCTTACTAATTTTAGCTAACGAGCCTGCTCACGAGCTCACGAGTCGAATACTATGATGCTCAAGTTTGGTTCATTTAATAAACGAGCTTTACTAAACGAACTCGAACGAACTTTTATCGAGTCGAGATCCGAGTAGCTCACGAATAGTTTGGTTCATTTACACCCCTCAAAATAGCACGTGCAAATAAAATTTTTTGGATGTCACGGTTTCTTTCAACAAAACCCCGTGTCCATCCGTGTGAGTTGCATAACATTCTTATATAAATGTATATGTTTTCTGGCATGTTTTCCATTGGGTACATTAGTACTCAGCCCCTCGTATTGTTTCTAAAATATGCAGGTTGAGCAGCGAGGACTGGAGTACGAGGGGCGTAAAAAGACGAGGTGAAGAGTATCAGAATTAAAGATCCTGAGATATGCATCTTCATATGCATATCTCCACTACGCTGCACACACCGCTGCTACACGCTCTGTTCCTTCCTTCCCATTTTTTTTTAATGTTTAATGGACCAATTGTTATTTTCCTTAAAACTTTGGACTCGAAGTATGACTTCTTTTGTTAATTAAATATCACTTTCAATTTCTTAAAGTCTTCCGCTGATTTAAATTAAGATTTATGTTTTGGAAAACCTGATCATCAATGTAACGTGTCCCCAAATTAGGGAAGGTCAGTTGGGGGCGTTACATTTTTATGAAGCTACGCTAGTGCGCAGGACCATGAAAGAGCAAAGTGATGCTATTCAGAGACCAGGGATGTCAATGGACAATCGGGCTTGAATTTTTCTGATGTTGAACCAATTGCTTAGACTAGGTCTATGAGTGAAAGCACATCTCTGCTGGAAACCTCGGTTGGTCAGCAAACAACCAAGAGGGCTGATGATGCAACTGGCATTGCTGAGGCCTCACAGAGTAAAACCCTAAAGGAAAGCATACATCAAAGGGGAACTCTGGAAGGAGGATACAATCATCAAGATGAAGATTTTACTGAAAATCCTTCAAAAATGGTGAGAGGACTACTGAAAACAACATTGTTGAGGACTTACCGGAGCAATCTGCTGAGCAAACAACAGTTGCTAATCCAGCAAATGAAATCCCAGCAAATAACAATTCAGCAGATGACAACTCAGCAAGGGTTCTCGATGTTCTGAAAACTTACAACTTTTTTATGTTCCTGTTGCAGAAAATCTGACTACAGGACCCAGCAGTCAACCCATCCTAGTCATTGAGTTGTCAAGGCCAAAATGATTGCTAAGGGATCATCTAGCAGACGCAATTTAAGGTGATCTTACAGACCCAGTTCACATCAGACATAGTGCTATGCTAGCTTGCTACATATTACAGACAGAGCCAACCAAGGTTGTTGACGCTCTACAATACACCGATTGGATAAATGCAATGCAAGAAGAGCTGTCGGAGTTCACCCTAATAATGTTTGGGATTTAGTGGATCGCCCAACTCACCAATCAGTGATTGGCAAGAAATGGGTATTCAAAAATAAGCAGGATGATAACAGGCTCATTGTGCGAAATAAAGCAAGACTCGTAGCCAAAGGATATGCTCAATGCGAAGGAATCGATTTTAACAAGACTTTTGCTCCAGTGTCCAGCCTGGAAGCAATCAGGTTATTCCTAGCATATGTTTTTCATCATAATTTTACTGTCTTTCAGATGGATGTCAAAAGCGCGTTCCTAAATGCCGAACTTAAGGAGGAAGTCTATGTGGAGCAACCTCCTGGGTTTGAGCGATGTGACAAGGTGTACAGACTGATAAAAGCCTTATATGGATTAAAGCAAGCTCCCAAAGCTTGGTACGAGACGCTTTCTCAGTTCTTGCTGATTAACAAATTTAGAAAAGGGAAGATCGATCGAACACTCTTCCTAATCAAGGATGCTGAAGACATATTGCTAGTGCAAATATACGTGGAAGATATTATATTTGGTTCTAAGAATCTAAACTTATGTAAAAAAATTGCACAGCTTATGCAGAATCATTTCCAGATGAGCTTGATGGGGAAGATGTCATATTTCGTAGGCTTACAAGTTCAGCAATCAAGCGAAGTAATCTTCATACATCATAAGAAATACACAAAAGATCTCATCAGCAAATACTGCCCGGAGAAAACAAAGACTCAGTGGATTCCCATGAGCATAGCTTGCCAAATTTCCTTGGATGAGGAAGGCGAATCCGTCAATCCAACATCATACCGAGGTATAATTGGTTCTTTATTACATCTAACGGCCAGCAGGCCAGATATTTCGTATGTTGTGGGTGTGCGTGCTAGGTATCAAGCAAATCCGAAAAAGTCACACATGGAGTCAGCAAGAAGGATTGCCAAGTATTTAAAAGGAACAAAATTGCTCAGAATTCGGTATCCTAAAGCTGATGATCTAACACTCATCGGATACTCAGACTCAGACTTTGGAGGATACAGGATCGATCGCAAAAGTACGAGTGGAATATGAAAATCCCTTGGACTCAAGCTAATTAGCTGGTTCAACAAGAAACATCATTCGGTAGCAACATCCACAATGGAAGTTGAATACGTGGCTGCTGCGAGTTGCTGTACACAGGTGTTGTAGATCAAACAACAACTTCAAGATTATGAAGTCGACACCGATTGTGTTCCGATTTACTGCGACAACAATAGTGTGATATGCATAACAAAGAATCTCGTTCATCATTCGAGGACAAAGCACATCGCATTCGGCATCATTTCATCCTAGATCACGTGGAGAAGAAGGACATTTCAATGGAGTATATTCGAACTGATGATCAACTAGTTGATATCTTTTCCAAACCTCTAGCAGAGAGCAGATTTAAAGAATTGTGTCTAAAACTTGGATTGCTAAAGTTGGATGATGTTGTGGAAGAATGAGTCCTAGCTCTCATTCTGTTTCTGGCCTTCTTGGATTTCTTGGACTTCTGGAGTTGATGCGGATTAAAGTGTGTCCAAGCTCACGCTTTCCAAATTTTGCTACTTAGCACTGATTTGAATTTCTATCGAAAATGATTTCTGAGTTACTGATTGCTGAGATGGATTGCTAAGAATATTTATTTCTAAATTTGATATTAGCTTAATTTTATTTTGCGAAATTGTTTTTTGAATCCAAGCTCTCAGCAACGCCTCTGTTGGTTGCTAATTCTAAATGGCTGTTGAGTCCAAGTTCTCGCTGATAGCCGCGTGAAGCACACACAATTAACACGTTAAATTTATCAATCCGGTCTCTTTTCTAATTTGATCAAGTGGATATCATCGACTCAATTGAAGGGTATCAATAGCTAGGTTACACAAAAGTCGTTGATTTTCATATATCTAGGCAATGAATCGTAAACTAAGCTTTAAATGCAAACAATCAATTATTAAACAAATTGCTAACTTCTCAAATCAATCAATGGTTTAGGTAGATTAAGATAACAAATCCGACAATCTTAGAAGATAGTGAGTGTTTGTAAACTTCAATTGTTCCGAATTAAACCAAGTTATGTCGCAGACGAATTTTAATTTCTATGAGGTTGAACAACCAACTCTAATGTCGCTAGTAACTTGCTACGGATAACTAGCGGTAGATGACACTAGGAATTGCAAATAGCTATGTTATTAACTCCTAGGCCACTCCTAACCGACCGTCGATTATCGCCCTACAATCCTAGCCCCACACATGGATTGGAACTAGAACTATAAGATTATGCACTTATCACGACGATTCTATCAACGTTCAAGTCAACATCCTAAAGGCTGGCTATTACCTACACCTAATAGGCAAGAACAAGCTCAAGTGCAAATCAACCCCTCATAGGAAAGTAAACAAGCATAATCGATTCAATCCATCACAATATCCATTATACAACACTCACTAATGAAATTAGTTCTCCATACCTTGAGTTAAGTACAAAACAAATTGGAAATTGAAAGAATTCATTACAAAACTTCAAGGTCAACGATTGATCTTCTTCGGTTGTCTTCTTTGAATACAATCTACCTCTCTTCCTTCTTCAATCTTCACCAAATGGATGGAATGTGGCTTGATTCCCCTTGATTTTGGTTGGGGAGAAGTTTAGAGATGAATCTAGGGAAAAGTATCGTGACGGTTATTCTAATTTTTGCCAAAAGTTCTTCAATTAACTGATTTTTCCCCCTTTTATAGGCGAGCAAACAGGGTCTCGGATCGCCCGAGCCAACCATGGCTCGCCCGAGCCATCTTGGGAACCACAGCACATTTGGGAAGCACGATCTGGCTCAGCCGAGCCAGACCCGCTCGACCGAGCCTGCTCTCTGTCAGCATGGCTCGGTCGAGCCTGCACTGCTCGGCCGAGCGAGCCCTCTGTCCGGCTCAGCTCGGCCGAGCCTGCTTTGCTCAGCCGGGCGACTCCTCCAAGCCTCCGAAACTCTCCTTTCGCTCCGCTCGGACGAACCTATCCTCCTCGGACTCCAAACTTGGACGATTTTCCTCCAAAACTCCACCAAATATGCCATATTATGCTCAAAACACGTCCTACAACATTTCAAACACGAAAACAAGACAAAAGAACAACGAAACTATATGATATGAGGGTAAAATGGCCACAAACATGCACACTCACACATCGAAAAATAGGTCATTTTACACACATATCATAATCCCCCAAACTTGAACCTTTGATTGTCCTCAATCAAAACAAAGTAAAGCAATCAATAAACCTCATCAAACAACCTCATAGCTCATCATAGTCATCTTGACATGCTCTTATTGAACGAGATTATCACCTAACTTTGCGACACGGTTAATGCTAACGACTCAAACCACTCATCAACATGGGATAAAAAAATGAAAGCACTCCCTTACGTGTTTAGGGTTTGATGAATTCACTCATTCACAAGATATCGAGCACAATTTTCATATGCTTGAAACAATTCTCACCACTATACTACAACGAGTTGGCTCCTAAAATAAAAAAGGTCTTTGTTTTTCGGTTATAACGTGGCTTACTAAAAGGTAGGTGGTTTTGGGCTAAAGTGACGAACTTCTCCATATCCCGAAACCCCCAAACTTATTCTCTTCAATCCACTTCTAACCTTGAGGCTTTTTCAATCACAACTCTCATAATTTTTTTTCTTCTCTTCTTCTTTTTTTTTTCTTTCTTTCTTTTCTCATTTTTCTTTAGCACCATCATTTTTTTTGGTGCCTTACTTTTTTATTCTCTTTTTCTCTTTTCTTTTTCTAAGTACCCAAATTCTTTGTTGGTACCCATTTTTCTAGGATTCAAATCAATCCTACACTCAATACTTTTATTGCCTCAACAATCACAACTCAAAGATACCAAATGATTCTCATCCCAACTCTCATCTCCGTATTCACCCTCATACACTCATTCCCCCCAATTTTTGTCCTAATAATTTCAAAGAAAATTCTCCATTTAAGCACAATCACGGGAAACAAGGGTATGAAGGGCAAAATTATGATATTAACAACCTTATTCTCTCGAAGTGAAAGGAAGGACTAAGAATCGATGACCTAAGATCATTTTTTAGTTACCAAACTCGTGTCCAATAGATAGAGAATATATTCAAGTTCTAGATTTTGTGCTTCAACCTTGCCACTCACAACCGATCAAACTATGACAATATCAAGGCTAAAAAACTCTCGGCTTTTGTCAAGTCCTATGCATTATTAACCTTGCATAAAACTCAGCAATTCAAAAGTTCAATTCGAGCACGCCTTAACAACTAGATTATGCCCTATCATTGGTCAAAGCAAATTTTAAGCCTTACAAAGTAGATCATGATTCAAATCTCCAATTCTTGTTTGGGTTCATCATACACACACGACAATTGAATTGAAACTAAATGGTAAGAGAAACAATAGAAGGTGTTACCCAGCGGTAGACATGATCAAACCGCTCTCCATTCCTTATTTGCACCTACTACACATCAATACAACACCACCAAACAATTGAGCATAATAAAGCCAAATAAGCTCTCATATCCACCAATCTTTCCACAAACCAATATCTCAAGAAAACTATAAAATTTGTCCACTAGCACCACCATTCATACCAATCCATTAAACATATCCACACACCAAAGCCAAATAGAAAGAATTCAACTCATGCAAGCTCGCGAAATGATTCATCACAACCATTCAATAGAAGTAGAAGCAAATCAAATTCAACATCCAAAATCCACAATCAAACAAAAGTAAATCAATATCATATTACAACCATATCGAATGATCAATGTTATTCAAATCCAACAAACTAATATAAACTAAGGATAAAGATAGAGATATGGATAGAAGAGTAAACTAGAGAAGAGCACCGGATACCGACCACTGCCCCCAAACTTAGTCAAGTGAGACTAAGTTTGTAAAAAGGTAACCGGTGCGCTCTTACTCCCCTTGATCTGTCGGTGGTGGCTGACGAGGACGGCGGAAGAATGGAATGGGCACACGGCGATGTAGCTCACGTACATCCTCCTGCAGGGTCTCCACATTCCGATCAATACCATCGAACCTCGAAGTGATGGTGGCTCGGAAAGTAGAAAAATCATCATGGATAGAATCTAGCCTCGTATCTAGACCCTGCAAAGAAGAAGACAAAGCATCAACAGTATCAGCGGTCCTAGTGAGCATCATCATCATCTGCTGCTGCCATTCTGTAGCCGAGGTCTGCTGGGGCTGTGAAGGAGCTCGGGTGCTCGGGCCTTCCTCTTGTAACTCACCGCGCTCTCTCAACTCGGCCAAAGAAGTGAAAAATCTATTGGGCGAAAGAACTCCAACAAAAGACTGGTGATCTTCGGAATCAAGTAACCAGTTAGAATGATCTCCCAAATCTTCGACAGTAGTCAACCCATCACAAGGGAGTTCTAACACCCTTTCCCCAAACTTATAGTAATAACTACTACCACGAGGATCAGACACAAGAAACCTCCCAGCAAGCAGAGAATGAGTGTCTAGATACATAGCCGGAGCAAAATTACCCGTTAACTCCACACCAATTTTCTCAAAAATGGGAGTAATCATTCCACAACTAAAAGTACAAGTTTTTGTACTTGCACCCCGACTCCATGCATCCATCAACATTGCCCCCAAAGAAAATTGAATTCCATTCATAAGAGCATAAAGCATAGACAATTCCGGCGTAATCACGTTACTAGACTCATACCTCCAACAGACAGAACCACCAACAAATTTTTGTATATACCGAATGAATGGATTCCTAATTGACGTGGCACGACAATTCTTAATATTAAAATGCTGGCTAGACGGAATACCGGAAATATCTTCCCAAAAATCCCCCAATTTAACATTCTCATGCACAAAAACAGATTCAGGATCACACCCATAAATCTCATCAACTTGAGCACGTTGAAAGAAATACTCTTTACCTCGGATTTTGAACTTCATAGATAATGGGATTCCCCCTGCACCTTTCATGACAGTGATTGAAGCCAAGAACTCCCTTGACAAATCCATATATCCGGGCCAATTTGCCTTGAGCAACTTCTTCCACCCAATGCCTTTGAGTAGACTCTATACATCTTCCTTTAATTTCATTGCACTCAACGTCTCCCGGCACAAATACTTGGTGCCAACAATTTGTCGCTTCGCCAATTTCTTGTATTTGACAAACTCCTCGTCATCAAATCCTTTTGGGCGTCTGCTTGAAGAAGAACCCTCACTCCGTGCTCGTTTGCTAGCCATAATAGAAATTGAAGGGTGAGATAAGAACAATTCAATGCACTAGGATATAGAAGAAAATTTTAGAAGAGAAATTTCGACCGAGATGCAAATGGGTCGAGCAATTGCTCGCTCGATCTTTTAAAACTGTGCGCAGCTCGGTTGAGTGTGAGATGGCTCGGCCGAGCGAAGGGTCTGTCCGCGCGAGCTGGGCTGGCACGCTTGGGCTCGATCGAGCCTGCCTTGCTCGACTGAGTGAGGCCTCTGTCCGAGGTGTTTGACCCAGCTCGGCTGAACCTGCACCGCTCGGCCGAGCTACCCCTGCTTTTGCCTATTTTTGCCCTCCTTTCGACATCTTCCCGATCATGTTGCCTTCCATCCTTTCTATCCTTCATACACACATTGTCAAATGAAAGTGTAGCACCACAAACAATTAGGAACCCTTCACAGCAACAAACTACATTATTCAACAAAAATCAATAACAAACCATTATTCAAAAATGCAAAGTAACAAAATTTAAACATTGGGTTGCCTCCCAATAAGCGCTTGTTTAACGTCAAAAGCTCGACGATCATACCTCATGTCAATCGTGGTCAAAAGGTGCTGAACCGGAACTCATGGTCCTCTGGGAAAAGAAGCTTACTCCTTGCACTTCGTGGTGGATTCGTATCCACTCGAGCTTTCTTCATACGAATTTGATCAAGTTCCTCTTCATCCCCCGGATCTTTGTAGACTTCATTCTCCTCACTCATAAGTTTTAATCCCGGATCAAGCACATCTTTCATCCTTTTCTTTTTCCCAGCTTTCTCAACTTCACTTGCATCCACATTCTTCGAAGGTAAAGAAAACACTACTTCCTTGCCACAACAACGGAATGTAAGTTCACCATATTTCATGTCAAATAAGGTATCGGTCGTATGCAAAAAATGGCCTCCCGAAGATTAGTTGTATACCCCCCCTTATTCTTCATGTCCACTACAAGAAAGTCTCCCGGAAAGGTAAACGTCAACACTTCAACATAGACATCTTCAACCACCCCTTTTGGGCAAAATAAAGCATGATTAGCCAAATGGAGCACTTGACTTGTAGGAGGTTCCCAACCTCCAACTCCTTATACAAGTCCCATGACATAAGGTTGACACTCGCTCCGGAATCACACAATGCCTTCTCAATACACTTATCTCCAATCTTACACCCGACTACGAAACCTCCGGGATCTTCCTTTTTACTAGCAATATTTTTCTCTTCAAGTTCACAAGTACTACTATCCAAGATCTCTTCTCCTCCAACTAACTTATCCAACATAGGTACCCTTTCTATCTCCTCCGGTAAAGGCATTTCAATGTAACCTTTCTTCACATAATCAAAGAAACTCACATTCTCAGTTAGCTCATCCTTTTCCGATTCTTTGTTCTCAATTTCTAGTTCAACTTCTTTTTCTTCTTCAATGTCTACTTTCAACTCTTCTTCAATTTCCCCCATTTCAATCTTAGGGGTCATCACTTCCAAGTTTTCCTCCATCCTACTTTCACCTTCTACCATGTTACAACCTTTCTTTTGCACCACTTTCGTATCACTTGGAAATTTCCCAGCTTGGTGCTTACCACTTAATTGCTTTGTAATGGAAGAAATTTGAAGTTGAATTTCAGCAAACATGCCATCATACTTTTCAAATCTCTTATCCATTTCTTCATTAAAATTCCTCCTCGGTTCTTGGTTTGCATACCTACTATTTCCCCCAGCATATCCTTGACCACTACTTCTCTCTTCAATTTGTAATGGAGGATTGAGAGCGTTGTTTGGATTAGCATAGGAAAAATTCGGGTGAAATCGATTGGAAGGATGGTAATACATATTTTTCGACATATTATATTGGGGACGAGCATTGAACCCCATTCTTTGATTCACAAAATTCAAACTCTCCGGATGCGACTCTTCATGCCGAACTACCATCATATCCTCATTTCTATTTCCCGATATCAAGCTTCTTTTTCATGATCGCAATTTGCTCTTTGAATTCTTCACTTTCCTTAGCCTCATTGACCGACTTAACCGTCGATAGTCTTTGCGTTCCTTAGGCCAATGGAAACTATTCTCAGCCATTTTCTCAATATTTCTCCAAGCTTCTTCCTCTTCAAGATCAAGAAATGCTCCTCCCGATGAAGCATCTAACATCACCTTCGTTTCATAATTCAATCCTCCATAGAATTGGCAAATTTGTTGACTCCTAGAGAGACTATGTCTTGGACATTTCCGAAGTAGCTCACGAAACCTATCCCACGCTTCATAAAATGGCTCATAATATCTTTGTCCAAAAGACGTTATGTCGGCTCTCCTCTTCAAAGTCAAACTCGGCGGAAAGAACTTGAATAGAAACTTCTCTCTTAATTCTTCCCATGAAGCAATATTTGATTTATCCAAACCTTCGAACCAATCCCTAGCTCCATCTCTCAAGGAGAATGAGAATAACCGCAATTGTATTTGATCTTGAGGGACTTGGTTGATCTTTATTGTGTCCGTAATCTCCAAAAATTGAGATATATGCACATTAGGATCCTCGGTCACATGCCCCCCAAATTGGTTATTTTGTATCATTTGGACCAATTGCGGCTTTATTTCAAACTGTGTAGCATTCACTCCTAACCAAAAACCTCGCGTAATCGGCTCCCCTTGAGGTCGAAAAATGTTTTGAAGTGGTCTCCTCGGACCATTCCTCTCATTGATCATAGCTTTCATCAACCAAGTTGCCTTTCCAACGCTTCTATCCTAACCGTGTCTTCCCCATGGTTAGCCATCTCAAAATCAATTTGAATATGTCCTCTTACTTCTTGACTTTTCATTGCCTCAAGCTCTCTAGCCTTTGATCGAGTGATCATAAACCACCTAGGAAAAATCCACAAAACCAATTACAAGTAAACAATTCAACAAAAACAAACAAACACAAATAACAATCAAAACAATGTTAATAACACTATTCACACAAGCATTTTCTCAAACACCTAGCATACCATACTTCAACTTTCAATAATTCCACAAGACCTACTAAAAGATTCCCCGGCAACGGCGCCAAAAATGTGATAGCCGCGTGAAGCATACACAATTAACATGTTAAATTTATCAATCCGGTCTCTTTTCTAATTCGCTCAAGTGGATATCATCTACTCAATTGAAGGGTATCAATAGCTAGGTTACACAAAAGTCGTTGATTTTCATCTATCTAAGCAATGAATCGTAAACTAAGCTTTAAATGCAAACAATCAATTATTAAACAAATTGCTAACTTCTCCAATCAATCAATGGTTTAGGTAGATTAAGATAACAAATCCGACAATCTTAGAAGATAGTGAGTGTTTGTAAACTTCAATTGTTCCGAATTAAACCAAGTTATGTTGCAAACGAATTTTAATTCCTATGAGGTTGAGCAACCAAATCCAATGTCGCTAGTCACTTGCTACAAATAACTAGCAGTAGATGACACTAGGAATTGCAAACAGCTACGTTATTAACTCCTAGGCCACTCCCAACCGACCGTCGATTATCACCCTACAATCCTAGCCCCGCACATGGATTGGAACTAGATCTATAAGATTATGCACTTATCACGATGATTTCGTCCACGTGTTGGCTGCAACGTTCACGTCAACTACCTAAAGGCTGGCTATTACCTACACCTAATAGGCAAGAACAAGCTCAAGTGCAAATCAACCCCTCATAGGAAAGTAAACAAGCATAATCGATTCAATCCATCACAATATCCGTTATACAACACTCACTAATGAAATTAGTTCTCCATACCTTGAGTTAAGTACAAAACAAATTGGAAATTGAAAGAATTCATTACAAAACTTCAAGGTCAACGATTGATCTTATTCGGTTGTTTTCTTTGAATCCAATCTACCTCTCTTCCTTCTTCAATCTTCACCCAATGGATGGAATGTGGCTTGATTCCCCTTGATTTTGGTTGGGGAGAAGTTTAGAGATGAATCTAGGGAAAAGTATCGTGATGTTTATTCTAATTTTGGCCAAAAGTTCTTCAATTAACTAATTTTTCCCCCTTTTATAGGCGAGCAAACAGGCCCTCGGATCGCCCGAGCTATCCTGGGAACCGCAGCACATTTGGGAAGCACGATCTGGATCGGCCGAGCCAGACCCGCTTGACCGAGTCTGCTATCTGTCAGCATGGCTCGGTCGAGCCTGCACTGCTCGGCCGAGCGAGCCCTCTGTCCGACTCAGCTCGGCCGAGCCTGCTTCACTCGGCTGGGCGACTCCTCCAAGCCTCCGAAACTCTCCTTTCGCTCCGCTCGGACGAACCTATCCTCCTCGGACTCCAAACTCGGACGATTTTCCTCCAAAACTCCACAAAATATGTCATATTATGCTCAAAACACGTCCTACAACATTTCAAACACGAAAACAAGACAAAAGAACAACGAAAGTATATGATATGAGGGTAAAATGGCCACAAACATGCACGCTCACACATCGAAAAGTAGGTCATTTTACTCACATATCACTTGCCAAAGTGCCTTTGTTTGCTAAGTTCACATCATTCAGCAAACACAATCCAGCAAATGATTTTCAAATCTCTTGAAAGGCGAGTGTATCCAATCCTAGGAAGCGGTTGCTAAAGCAACATTAAATGCGGGTTAATACTCCGCAGGGTGGCGATGAATGAAAGATTGTCACGTCAGCCACGCGCGCACTTTTCAAATTATGGGTCAAAATATGCACGATCGCACCCCACTATGGTCGTTGATCTGTCCACTTAGACACCACGTCTCAATCGTCCGTTCAAATTGTCTCACATTCTTATAAAAAGGGTTGATTAGGGTTTTATTCAAACTCTATTGCACTTTAATTCAGATTTCAAACCTTCTTTGTTCTTTGATCCTACATCTTTTGTTTTGCCTAAATTTGAAGATTACTTCAATGGCGGAATCATAAAATCATTCGAGTCCCCCAACAAAAACTTTCAGTCATACTATTGCTCACCCTGTTGTACAGGAGGAGCACATGCCAACATTCACGGGCATCTTCAAGAAGGAATGCGTATATGACTCGATTGGGTATGGACGCCTGGTTTCCATAGCCAAGAAGATGAAGGAGGGAACACTTACAAATGCACAGAAAAGGGTCTCGCAACTTTAGAAAGACAAGATTTTGTATAACCTCTGTGCACAAATCATTTTTCACTTCGGATTATGATTAGGTTGAATAGTGAAGGGTTACTAAAGTATATGACTGTAGAGCCACTGAGATTTAGGCCGCACATGGCAGCGGAATTTTACGCGAGAGCAGTAATCGCAAAAGATGGCAAGTCTTTTTACTCGTGTATTTAGCACCAAGATCACAGTCAGCCCTGAGGTGCTTGCTGCCAAGTATGGGTTGAGGAATGAGGAAGAAGACATCGCCACATACAAATTTGAAGATAAAGATGAGATGAAGAATAGGTGGTTACAATGGAAGAAGGAAACCTTTGCTGAGAAGACATGGAAGGTTGCTATGCCAATCAAGACACTTATTGATTCACACAGTGTTCTGGCGATCATGGTCATCAGGATGCTAATGTGTGAAGTTGATTCTCATTCGGAACTCAGCGCAAAGAAATACGCAGTGATGATGGCAATTGATGACAGCATTTAAGGGAACTGGGTGAGGTTCATTTATAGCAAATGGTTGGATCACGTGCACAAGAATTCAGCCATCAAGAAGGAACATGTTTCCAGCCAAGATGTCAGTTTCGAGCTAAAAATTAGCCATTTCATTGAGGGGTTCATCCCCTCGGAGAAGTTGGACATAGGAGAGGAGTTTCTACCCACGGATTACATGCCGGTTACAAGGCATCGTCAACCTCCAGTCGATATCAAGCGACCAAAAATCCTAACAGGAAAGAGGAATGTGGATCCTAATGAGCATGTCTCTGATGAGGATGTATACGATCAGGAGATTCAGGAAGCGAAGAGGAAAGCAAAGACGGAATCTCTGTTGAAAGAGATGGAACAACTTCCGGATCTTACTAGGTTGGAACTTATTGACAAGCCACCAACAAAGAAGAGGTCTTCGGTTAAGCCCCAGCAGAGGAAGAAACAAAAGGTTGTCATTGTTGAGTGAGAAGACACCACAAAGAAGGGCAAGGATGATGTCTTCTGAGGGTCAACAGTTCTGGTTCAGATGCCCACTCCTAACGCTTCAACTCTGCAGAATCCCACTGCTGATCCAACTCCAAAGAATCCCTAGATCAAAGTGCTGACCTTGGCTGAGCAAGAATCGAGGAAAAACGCTAGACTGGTCAAGGAGATGGCCAAAAGACAATAAGAGAAGCAATTCAAGAAGGTTATGCAGGAAATCACATTCCAGCAGAGGGATGCAAATTTTGAACAAGTGAAGGTTGTTGCTGAGGAGTTTGCAGAAAAACAGAAGACGGAGAAAGAGCGTGCTGAGAAGGAGTTGGCAGAGAAAGAGAAGGCTATTGAGCCTGTCGTTGAGAAGGAGCCGACTGTTGAGCAAGTGGCTCGCACCGCAGTAGACAAAGGCTAAGGGAAGCTAATTGCTGAGCAAGCAGTACAACCGATCAACACTGATGTTGTCTCTGATAAGGATTTTCAAAAGATGTTATCTACTGGGTTCTTTCATGAACTCCCTGTCATACCCATCGGTGGAAGTGGCCCTGTAAGTATTGGACAGCCAGCTCCCGAGCAAGAAGAAGGGAGTAGTGCCCATCTTGTTGCTTAGCCCACCACTACGCAAGGGGGAAGTGGTGGTGCTGAAGCTGTTGTTGGTGAGAAGGCTACCGCTCTAGGAGATGGTAGTGCTGCTAAGGATGCTAATAATGCTAAGGTTGTTGGTGAGCAGGTTGTTGCGCAAGGAGAAAGCAGTGCTGCTCAGGATGTTGAGAGGGCAGCAAGAAAAGGGGATGCTGACCTTGAAAAGAATGCTGAGAAGTCAGACAATGTCAAGAATGTTGAAGTTACTAAGACCAAATCTGATGAAGAGTATGATCGATATTTCTTCAAATGTGTTTATTCTATTATTCTTGGCACTGTTATGTCTGAAGACTTGCAGGCTACTCTAGCAACCACAGGGAAATCCTTGGGAATTGTTGTTGAACCTTAACCTCATGCGACCACCCCGGAAAAACTGGCGGATGATTTGAAAGAGCAAGTGAAGGAGAGGAATGAAAGGTATATCCGAGCCCTAGGACTTGATCCTTCTAAAGTCACAAGATGGGCTACAGTTGTGCATTCTTCTACACTGCTGAAGGAGACGATTGATTCCTTGTGGCAGAAATGTGCTGCTCCACCTTCCCCCGAAGAATCTGGCATATCCTTGGATACTATTCCAAGTGATCTTGATGGGGAGGAAGTCAAGATGTCTGTTGATTCAGAGGTTACTGAGGGATCACAGATAGTTGCAGATAGGAAAGAGAAAGGGAAATAAACACAATTTGAAGATGTCTTGAGAGTGGCTCTTGCTGGACCACCACATAGCCGATTTCGAGCTAAGCTTATTGCTCAATGGTGTCCAGCAGTGACGGTGGGTGATGAGGAGAATGCTGATTTGATCCCTTGGGCGAACGATATTTGCACATTCATTGAAGCCCAACTGTTCGAGGAACTTGAGACCACCTTTTCTACAGAGTTTGAAGGTAATTCTGATGAGCTTCAACTTCTTAAAAACAAATTCTAGAGATGGAGGCGATTCGATTTTGCCACCCATGAGCTTCACAATGAAGATCGTACTATAATAATGGCTCGTTTGGGTTTGAATTACTGGAGAACGGAAGAAGATTGAGCCGATGACTGGATGTATCAGACATCCAAGAGGCAATACACTGAGAAGCAGGTGATTGAGCGGATAAGGAAGAGTAAGGTGCATCGTGCTGCAACGGGAGATCAATCATTGCCCCATTAGATTATGCACCAGTTTCTGAGCCTTCTTCTGGCATTGTGCTAAGGTCTCCTGCAAAAAGGAAACAGGTTGTTGTTGCTGCTGAGTTGTTGGCCAGGTTGGATAAGGAAGAGGAAGCCAGGAAGAAAGCTGAAGAAGAAAGGAAGATGAAGGAATTTCGTGCTCACCTTCTGAATACCTTGGCATGTCTTCCCATATGTATAGTTGTTTATGAGACGAAGCCGGAATCTCCCACTCCCAATAATGAAAAAGAACAATATGCTGAGAAGCCTAGTGAAGAGCCCAAGCCCATGGAGGTTGAAGTTGAGAAATCAGTTGAAGAATCTCAGCCCATGGAGACTACTAATGAAAAACCTGTTGAACAGCCTCAGACCATGGAGATGATTGTTGAGATTCCACCTACTTCCACCCAAGTGGTTACCATTGAGGTATCCCCGATCTTATATGTCGGGCCCCTGAGCTCAAGCTCTTTTCAGAAGGATGTACAGGCTTATATTGGTACAGCACTGGATGCTAGGATGGAGAAAGCTCCATCGCCTTTTTAATGCAATCAAAGAAGGGGAAGAGAGAAAAAGAGCGAAAGAAAAGGAAAGGCGAACAGAAGAGGAGGAAAGGCATCTTCGTCAGAAAGCTCGCATGAAGCTTGAAGAAGATCTCAGGAGGCAGCAGGAAGAGGAAGAAAGAGAAGAGAGGAGGAGAAAAGAAGAAAGGGAACGAGCTGATAAAGAAAATGAAGATGTCTTAGTGGATAAGTTCATGAAGCTTACAACATCCCAAATCAACAATCTTAACAAAGTCCACGACTCTCCAAGCTCAAAAAATGCTGACTCAGATTCCTCTGCATCAAACAAGTAACTCTCTCTATCTTTGTACTCCTATAATATTTTATGGGTTTTAGTTTTCCTTGTACCTCATTACTAAAACTTTTTAATGAAAACTAACCCAGATTGACGACAACATCTCATTGTCCAATTCTGATTATATTTCTTTAGCTGAATTTACGCACTTTGTGTAATCAGCAAACTGCATGTGGACTGACTGTTGGTTATTGTTCGTATGAGTATTGCTCTGTTTTATTGTGTAAATGTTGTTATGTGCTTATTAGTTGCTAAAATTCCAACATTTGACTGAGCCATTCACTTGCGCGTTAAATTTTATTATCGAGCAATATCCTTCTTATTTTGAGGGGGTCAACATACGGAGTAAAATTACTAGATTTATTTTGTAAACTCAGGAGTCTTCCTTCCCGTGATCAACAGATAGTTGTTGATAGGACTTTGATCGCACCAAAAAGGGGGAAATTGTTGGGAATAGTGTACCCTTTTGATCATATTGTATTTGTAGTTATTTTGGTGCATCAAAGCTAGGTCTATTAAGTCTCTAGCAACTTAGCAATGTGTTGGTTTTGTAAAAGTCTTGTATATGATAATTTTGATTGAGTTGTAATAGAGATAGGTATTGTATGCTATCGGATGCTGAAGGAGCTAGCAAAGCACTCAAATGAATTGAAGATTGTTGAAGTAGCTAGCAAGGCATGCTGAATAATTGCAAGGCATCCTAAACCAAAATTACATTATCTCTCAAATCATGTATTAATATTACTCCAATATTTTCCAAACCTTTCATTTCCATCAAAACTAGCATTTGCTTTAGTGTGAATGCCCCCACCCACGCATTTCTACTTGGGATTTTGTTTGAAAATTTGTTCGGAAATTTATTAAAAACTTCCTTATCTTATTTTGTTTTTATGGGTCAAAGTGTAAAAGTCATCTTAGTAAGTCTTTAGAATAAGTTCCAGTATGATCTTGAAATGTAAAGTCATGTAAAGTCTTTTTATTGAGTTGTAAGTCGGAGCTAATTCGAAGACACTGAAGAATCAGCCTGGATGCGCAAGAAGACTTGAACAAACAGGAGCTCAGTATAGAACCGACCAGTCTGGGTCTTAGAGAAACTGACAAGTTTGGGACTACATCTAAGTGGAACTGACCAGTCTAGGACTCACCAGTCAAGAATACCAAACTTACTAGTCTGGGGACCAAGCTTATACTAAATAATGATGTCAGCAAGCATCGACTTGTCAGTATGACGACATCAGCATAGAATCCTAGTTCCAGTCCCGGTGCATAGAGGCAAGAAGAATATATCTGAGAAATGGTATTGACATAGTACAAACTTTTTAGGATTTGAGATTCCTTAAAGTCTACAAGCCTAGGACTTCAGTCTTAATTCCTCGTACTGACCAGTTACTGTCGTTCTGACAGAAAAGTGAACAGTCATTGTCGCTTTCAGAAAAAAAAGCAGGAAAAGTATTATACCTTTGTGGAAAAGCACCAACCTACCCGCCGATCACTACAGTCAACAGAGACTTCCGATTGGACGGCATCTAATGTGTCTAACGGCTACAGAGATTTGAATCTCACTCCTTCGTCAATAAATAGTCGAGGATTTCTAGAGATTCACAATAATCAAACCTGCTTTTGACGAACAAGCTGAAGCGCTGCTAAAATCTCAACTCAACGTTCGAGGCTTTCAAAGTTATTTTGTGTGTCACTGCTGTGAACACGAGCAATCTATTCTTGAGTTATTCTTCGGTAATGTTTCTCTCCAAGAAAGATTACAACAGTCAAGTACATCTGGTACTTCAACTCTTACGGGCGTACTTGTCGCCAAGCTGACAGTTCAAGGGAGAACTATAACCCTATACGACGAGGAGGCTGCGTGGTGTGCCCATACTCCGAGGAGCTGCGAAGTGAATGACGAGCAAAGGACCAGGCGAGTGAACTTGTGGACTGAAGGACGAGGCATCCTTCAGCAAGCGATAGATCGTAGGAGCACCTTGTGTAATCCAACACTTAGTGGATTTCCAGACTTGTATCTGAAGAGTGGACGTAGGATTTTTTTGTCCGAACCACTATAAATCATTTGTCTTTTTATTGCTTTCAGTTTATCAACTTACATATATTAAAACTCAAAACTCAAGTATTGCAGTATAAAACTGAAACTAATTTTAAGACTATTCAGACTTTAGTACCAAACTGAGCTTTTGATAATCAAATTGAGTGTCACTCAGTTTGGATAAGGTGCAAGTATCAACATTAAAATATTCTGCTGTGCAACCTAAAGTTACTCTGAGAAATCGAGACCAGCAAGTGGTATCAGAACGGTCAGTTCTTCCAAGCTAATTATTTTGAAGTTGCTTAGGACGGAGATCCTTTCCTTGCACAAAATTTAATTTTAATTTAATAAATGATATGTCAAAAGTAAATTAAACTTGCTAAGTTATAATTTAAGTTTAATTTCATGCAACTCTATCCAATTACCCCTATATTTAAAAAATAAATAAACAAATGAATGCTCAGCCCTATATTTCTATATAGATATTAATATTTAATTACATTGCTATACATATACATATTTTTAATGCGTTTCTATCATGAAATTGGTGTGCTCACCTGCTCACGGCTGAACTTTCAACTTCTTTTTTTTTTCCTTTCCGTTTAAGCAGATAACTTTCAACATATTAATACAAATTTTTATTAATCAACATTCTATCCATAAAAATCTTCTCACGATGTTAAGATCCAACTCCTCATTAAAAAACAATTGTAATATTGGAACTTTCACTATCGTAATTAAGCTTACTCTGATATCATTTTAGGATTCAATCCTTTTTTATAAATTTAATTTATAAGAGAAGAAATGCCTTATTATTACAAAATAGGTCAGATCATCCACGTGAGATAACATTACCACAAAATAGTCCTAGAAAAATCAAAATCGTTTCTCCACTCAATAAATTAATGACAACAGCGATTCGGATTTGATGGAATAGAGCAATAAATTAAATGTTAAATATGCATGGCATATTTCCATTAATCTTAGAAATTTTTGGGCATATTTAATCTCGATAAGGTTGAATAATCACATAGGTATTCAACGTCAACTACTGGACTACACTATACAATAAATATGTGAACGATTGTGTAACAAGATTTTCTAAAAGAAAATAGTGAATGATTCAAAGTCAGAAATGAGATTTTCCGATATTTATATTCTAAAAATGACAATGAAAGTCCAGATCTACCATTAATTCAGAAAGTGGTAATATTATGTTATTTGTTAGTGGGTGCATTTTTGGTCCAATACAATAAGGGGTATTTGGTTTAACTGTTCGGAATCACTATGAGTATGGGTTTGATAGTAGAGGGAATGGGTATGTGTTTGATTTTTGGGAATCATTCTCAATTCTGATGTTTAGTGTACTAGATGGGTTTTGGAATCATTTTTAATTCTGATAATTTAGTTTTTAAGTTTATAGGTTTATAAAATAATTAAATTGTTATACAAATAATTATTAATTTAATAATAAAAATAACAAAATAAAATCATATTAAAATAAATAAATAATCTATTTATCTTCTTATTTATTTTATAAAATATAAAATTAAGATATAAAACAAATGATTCATTTTATAATAATAATGTTATTATTATATATTAAAAAGAATAATATATAATTATAATAACATATAATATTATAAATAATATAATTATCAAAAATATTATAAAAAATAAAAAGTAAATAAATAAGAAAATAATTATAAAAAATGAATTAAAAAAATAAGAAATAAATAATTAATTTAATAATAAAAAAGTAAGAAAATATAATCATATTAAAATAAATAAATAATATATTTATATTCTTATTTATTTTTAAAAATATAATATTATATTAATATAAATTTATTATATTAATATATTAAAAAGAATATTATATAATTATAATAACATATAATATTATAAAATAATATAATTTTCAAAATATGTTAAGAGTAATATTATAAAAATAAATAAATAAGAAGATAATTATAAAATAATATGAAATAAATAATTTTGGTAATAATATATGGGAATGAAAATGAAACCCAATATTTTGGAGGGTTTTGGTAAGTTTCAAGTATGTGGGTAGCATTCCCATTTTTTCATTCTCATACCATTTAACCAAACAGTGGGTTTTGAAATCATTTCATTCCCTCATTCCGAAACCTACCAACCAAACGTCCCCTAATTGTGACACTATGGGCATCATATGGGAGCGTGACGTGACATTTATAATTAGAATGAGTTTAGTTGAAAATTTAATTTATTTACTTAAATTGTCAAGTCAAAACTTATGAAATGCCCCCAAAAATAATATGATCAAAACGAAAACTTTGGTTTGGATTTCAACATTTAATATGTTACCACATAGTACATACTCCCTCCGTTCCATTAGATCAATCTATTTTGGTTTCGGCACAGAAACTAATGTTTGTGAGTGTAGTGGAATTTATATTTTATTGATGTGAGGAGATTTTTTTCCATTTTCGAAAAGTGGACTAATCTGGTGGGACAGACGAAAGTGGAAATATGGACTAATCTGGCGGGACGGAGGGAGTATTAAACATAATTCACAATTAACATTTGCAATAGATAAATATAATTTATAAATAATCTAATTTAAAGTATGAGAATAAAAGTTAAATATATTAATACAGAGTTCGAGCAGTTTAGTCAAAAACAAATCGAAAATCCTTCAACCCCTACCGAATTGAACTTATAGTTTAATTTGAAAATTTTCGATTGAAATCCATTTCTTAGTCAAACCCGAAAAATATGAGACTTTCGGTTTGAAGCTTATATGCAATTCAATTTTGCTCATCCTAATTATAATTTCGTAAAGCTTCAAAACTCAAAATTACTCTTTTGAAATATTGTGAGACTCCTAATCGAATAAAATTCATTATTTTAAATAATTATATTGAGTTTTATTTTTATCTATGTTAAATGTACGAATAGTTCATATCAAAATAAATAATCGAAATTATTAAGATTTTTATAGTGTATGGAATTTACGCGCAGCTAATATTGGCGTAAATTTTAAGAACTAATCTCGTAAACAAATGTCGAAATCAAAAGCTCCGACAAAGAAGGCATTCGGAGCGGCGGATCTTCACCGGAAAGCAGATAAAAGACGGCGGAAACTCGGAAAAAAAAAAGTGAAAGGGGGCATTCCGAGAATTGAACTCGGGACCTCTCGCACCCTAAGCGAGAATCATACCACTAGACCAAATGCCCATATTTGATTTACTGATAGTAATAACTTTAAATATATTGAAATTAACTTTTAAATTATATTTTTATTTTTAGTAAGTTTATAGACTTTTTTTTATTTGAACAATTTTTCCTCTCGTTCAATCTTCTGAATGATGAAGATTTTATGATATATCTGACTTTATATATTCAAATATTGAAAATATATATTTTTCATATCAATATTTTAAATTTATGATTAAATAACCTTTTATGAATTTTATTATTTATTAAAGACTATTTGAACTAAATACAACAATATAACTTGAAAAATAATTAGAACAATACAAGATCTTAATTATTTTAAGCAAAATTTTGTAATAAAATCTTATGGAAAAAGTTAATTTGGCCAATAATTGATTTTGGACTCAGTTGAATCTTGAACTATTTGATACCAAGTTATTTGGATTAAAATATTTTACTCTAATCCATATTTTTACTTGATTTAATCGGATCAATTCATAAACTTTGGGGGTGAATTTATCTTCTTGTGATACAAAACCTATCGTTCACATATTAATGTACTGTAAAATAAAGCAAATACATTATGTAGTTATCAGGATTTTTCTTTACGGTGAATAATATTGTTTTTTAGAGTGAAAAGTTTCAAATGAATAAGTGTCGGATTTTTAACTTATAATATTTTACTTTAAGCAATGTGTTACTTTTCTTATAGCACAATTCTTATTTTGTAAATTTGTGACACCCTCAAGGTTTGTAATGAAATTTCTATTTTTCAGCAATTATTATTATTTTTTTCTGCTTAGATTATTTCTTAAATTTGATTTCCGAATGATTATGTAATGTTTAATTGATAATATGAATCGAGCTGGCAAATAAATTCTTATTTAATTAAATTAATATTGATATAATTGTATTTAGTTAAGAGTTAAATAATTATTATGGTGATATAAGTTTATACACATATATGCAAATATTGCATTGGTAATATTTGTTTGACTAACATTGTAAAAACCGATAAAAAATTTACACTTTTCGTAAAGGTAAAATAAAGTGACCGACGAGACGCATCGAATAACGACCACTTTTTAAGATTCTTACTCTATATATTTTCCAACCCTTGGATAGAAGCTTTATCCCTTTGACATATTTTTACCTTTTGATAGTAAAACAAAATACTTTACATTATGAAATCTTTGCCATTTTTGGCAAATCCAACTCTCGATATATATGAGAAGCCCATTCTTGTTGTTGTTTTTGCGCTCGCTCTCTCTCTCTCTTCTCAAATTCTCTACACTTCACCAGGAACAATTCCAGCAACCTCCCGACTTCAGTTTCCACAATATCGATAAGAATTTTTAACTTCCGATTTTTATGGCTGATAAACACTTATATTGGGCATTTACTGTTGTGAATCTGCTAGCTATTTGACTTGAATTAGGTCGTTCAGTGATATTTTTGTGCTTAATTCATATTCTTTTAGGAAACATTACGTTTGGTTTGGTTTTGGGTTGTTTATGCAGGTTTCACGCACAATTGAGCAATTTACAGGATATGACTGAGTACTATGGTGTCAATTGGTGTTTGTTTGCATCGGGAAAAGGAAAGAATGAGAAAAGATCGGCAAAAAATTGCAGTTTTCGTTTGTGACAAGAACGGCGACCCAAAATACAAACTCGGCGGTCGCCAATTTTGCATATGGGTCGCCATTTTTATAATTTCATCTTATTTCCTACGGTGCAGAAATGACGACCCGTGTACAAAAATGGCGGTCGTAATTCATGCTTTATGGGTCGCCAAACGAGTTTAAAAGGCCAAAAATTGATGTGGAACCCATATCTTTTTGGATTTGGGGAAGATAGGTATAAATAGAGGCTTCCAAGGTTTAAAAACATTCGTTCCTCATTATTTTAGAGTCTTTAGAGTTGGAGAATCGCAAGAATGCAGCAGAATTCAGAATACGAAGATTGAAGAGTCGGGATTGAAGACTTTGATTTTTAGTTCTATGTTTCCCATATCTCTCTGTATTTTGCTTTCTTGTTTGATGGAATTTAGCATGTGTGGCTAAATCCACATTGGATTCTAGGGTTTGAAACTTGGTGAGTTTTATGTACACGTTTATTTAATTTAATTTTACTTTTCCAAACGCATTTTAATTATCCTGTGTTTGTGAATTAATTGCTTTATATTGGCCATTGATGGTAATTTGATTGGTATTTCTTGAACTGAGAAGTCTAGGTTTATCAATAGGTTTACAGGATAAATAGATTTGATAAATTGAATATTTGAGAGGAATTCGAATTATTGAAGGGTTTAGAAATCTGAGGTTTTTATCAAGAGTAAATTTCTTTCTGCGCATCCGAGAGGAGTCATTAGGATTTTTATTTCCATGTTATGATTTAGAATTCGAGAGAATCGCCTGATAACATAATTGTGATTAACTCATGCGTTTGGAAATTAAACTGGAATTAGATTGCATAATTTTTTTATCATAGTGGATAATCCTGGAATCCTGTCTAAGTCAAACTTTTATTTCCCTTTTAATTATTTATTTTCAAAATTGCCTAGTTTTAATAAATCACACCATTTTATCAAAGTTTCTAGATAGTAGTAAGATATTTGTGTCTTAATGCTTGATTATATTTTGAGCCTGCAATCCTTGTGTTCGATATAATTTATTACTTGCCATCTACAGTGGTCTGTACACTTGCAAAATAACATGTTACAAAACACGCTATCAATGGCCATAGCTAACCCCTCTCATTTTTATCATTGGTTAGAACTCGAGCCTAAGAAAGGAAGGGTAGATATTGAAGATTCCGAGACTATAGTGTCTACAAGAGGTATAACTCTACCCGTACCAAACTTATCACGATTATTTATCATGGATGAGATTTTTGTCCTAGGTTAGATTTTGTGATTCTTGACTTAAATGGTAGACCTTGAGCATGTATATATGTTAAGCATGCTAGAATTAAGCATAGAACTCTTATACGAAGTTAGAAATTGTTATTGATCATTTAACTCAATATTGAGAATTAAGCTTCATGTTTGATTATTGAGCGCATGCTATGATTCCACCCTTGTATTCATGTTTAGCATTATTAGAATCTCAGCTACACTCGTAAATTATGTTTATAACTTGTTTGGTGATGTTGGAAATCAAATAAAAGAGTCCGGATAACTGAGGATTTCATAATTTACGAGTTTAGGAGCGATATTAATCAGGCTAAACATGAATTCAAGGGTGGAGTCATAACATGAGCTCAACAATCAAACATTAATCTAAATTCTCATTATTGAGTCAAATGATTACATAATCAATTTCTAACGTCGTAGTGGTTCTATGCCTAGTCCTAGCATGCTTAACATATATACATGCTCAAGGTTCTAGTTTTTAGTCAAGAATCACAAAATCCAACCTAGAACAAAAATGTCATCCATGGTAATAATTGTGATAAGCTTGGTACGGATAAAGTTATACCTCCTGGCAACACTATAGCCTCGAAATCTACAATATATATACCCTTCCTTCCTCATGAGTTCTAACCAATGATAAAATTGAGAAGGGTTAGTATTTCTATAAAAATCAAAAATTAAAATTCTTACCGATCAAGTGGTTACCGAAAAATCGGGTGATTGCCAGAGTTGTCTCTGGAGAAGTGTAGAGAATTTGAGAAGAGAGAGAGAGAGCAAAAACAAGAGCTAGAATGGGGCTCTCATACACACACACACACATATATATATATATAGAGAGAGAGAGAGAGAGTTGGATTTACCAAAAATTACAAAGATTTTATAATGGTAAGTATTTTGTTTTACTATCAAAAGTAAAAATATTCTTTGTTGAATGGATAAAGTGTTGGTCCCGAGATCAGAGTAGTTTTGTATGCAGCGAAAGTTTTAAAATGATCTTGCACTATGAAAAATGAAAGTCAGTTTTTAGTTTCAGTTTACGAAAACTCAATTTAGCTCAGTAGTGGGTTTAAGTTTCAGTTTCAAGTATACACTTCAATACTTAGAAAGTTTTGAAGGTTTCAAATAAGCTTGAGAACTTAAATTGCATAAACTTAAATAAAGCAGTAAAATGACACAGGATATTTTATAGTGGTTCTGAGCCTTAAATTACGTCCACTCTTCGGAATTTAATCCGGAATCTACTAAGTAACAGATTAGAAGCCTTTACACGGTCTATAGCTAGTTCATCGGATGCCAATATCCTTTGGCCTGCTAGCGCACTCGCCCAGAAACTCCTTGTTGTCTGTTCTTCCCAGGACGGAGTTGGTTGTGTAGGGTTTTCCCGTGAACCGAATCACCAAAACCAAACTGAACCGGATCGATTTATGGATTTTATGCATAATTAAATACAAGTTAAATCCTAGCATGCTCCTATGAATTTAATTACCAGAATTGTGGATTGAGGAATTATCATTATTCCGTCGAGTCTGAACCGATCTTTTGCGTTTGAATTTCCAACTTTGAATTCAACCACGCAATCCGATTTTATTTGAATGTTGCAGCTCATTTGTGCCTCTTCTTCAATTTCTTGTTGTCGTGGTCAAACATGTATTCTGTGTTACAACTTATGAGAGAGAGCTGTCTATTTATAGACCTAGGGTTGTAAACCCTAATGGGCTCTTGGGCTCAATTCAGCACACTTTCCTTGGGCCAGACCTGGGACCTAATGCAAATAATAAAGTGGGCCTATAAATTAATTAATTCCCATGTCCACAAACCAGGACACAATTAATTAATTAATATTAATTCTTTTTCACCACAGAATTAATACTGACCTACCCCTTTATTACCACGTTATGAGAACGGGCTGCATTAATTGAGAATCCCCATATTTAAGGTTACCGGACATCCATTAATTAATCGGAGCCTCTGACAAGATCTAACTACAATTAATTAATATCTTATTATTCCTGAGTAGTATCACTCAAACCTTATCACTAGTGCCTGAACTTAATCAGCCTGCAGGACTTTGACACGATGAATGTTATTGAGCTCCTCAGGGAATGTCCACATCCTATTACTCAGATATGGTTACCTAAACCCAGTCTCAAGCGGTACTACACGAATTGTTGTTACCCAAGATGCGGATATACGAGCACGTTACTTAGGCTCTCCACCATGGCAAGTCAAAGCAACAGTCAACCCGTGCAAACCCCTGAACCTTCGTTAGGGTTTGGACTCAATCAATATAACGAGATCTTGTATTCACTGATGTCAGACAGACGAATACATCTCACTGTGGTCCATCAATACGCCACCTCTGCGTACCAGCATGTCAAGTAACCAAGACAGACTACTTATTCTGACAATGCCGCAGCCATCCAGACAGACGTATCCTCATATGCTGTCTCGGTTGTGATCAGGTTTATGTCTCACTAGGTCAAGTGATCATACTGTCTTCTGCGATCTACAACACACCGTATGATCGTCCATATCGGTGAGACAAGAGGATACCATTGTTCAAACATGTAAGATTGTTAACATATAGGAGAAATAAACCATTGTATACTCATTGTAATAAATGCTTTTAGTATACAAAACCCATCAATCTCCCACTTATACTCAAAGCATAACTAAGCTATTAAAGAGTATACAGTCCGTCTATCTAGTCACCATTGTCAGTGGTCGGCATCCACCTCAGACCCAGCTCACGAATATGTCTTTCGTAAACTTTCTGCGGCAAGCTCTTTGTAAATGGATCAACAAGATTGTTAGCAGTGTCAATCTTCTTAATCAGCACATCGCCCCTCGATACGATTTCTCGTATGATATGGTACTTTCTCTCTATGTGTTTGATTGCCCTGTGAGACCGCGGTTCCTTTGAGTTTGCCACTGCACCAGAGTTATCACAATAAATTGTGATGCTCCTCGGCAAACTCGGGATCACGCCCAACTCTAAAAGGTAGTTCCGGAGCCACACCCCCTCTTTCGAGGCGTCGGAGGCGGCGACATATTCCGCATCCATGGTGGAGTCAGCAATGCATTTCTGCTTTGAGCTCCTCCAAGATACAGCTCCACCTCCCAGGGTAAACACATATCCTGAGGTCGATTTCTTCTCATCCTGGTCCCCTTGGAAATCCGAGTCTGTATAACCCACATGGCACAAATCCTCATTTTGATAAACTAGGCAGAAATTCCTAGTTCTTTTCAAATACTTGAGGATGTGCTTTACAACAGTCCAGTGCGCCTGTCCAGGGTTAGACTGATATCTTGCTACCATGCCAACGGCATAACAGATATCTGGCCTGGTACACAGCATCGCATACATGAGGCTACCCACTGCCGAAGCATATGGTACAAGACTCATCTCATCTTTCTCCCGCTGTGTCTGAGGATACTGCCCACTAGAAAGATGAACGCCATGTCTGAAAGGTAGCAAGCCTTTCTTGCCGAGTTGCATGCTGAACCGGGCAATCATAGTATCCACATAGGATGCCTAGGATAAGCTCAACATTTTTCTCTTACGATCTCGTAAGACCTTAATCCTAAGAATGTAGCCAGTTTCTCCCAGACCCTTCATTTGGAACTGTTCGGATAACCAAGCCTTGATTTCGGATATCACTCCCTCGTTGTTTCCAAATAGGAGTATGTCATCAACGTAAAGTGCAAGGAAGACCATGCTCCCACTGACACAAAGTCGGTAAACACAACTTTCGTTTTCCAACTGTGCAAATCCATAGGATTTAATCACATCGTTGAAACGTAAGTTCCACGACCTTGAAGCTTGCTTAAGTCCATACAAGTACTTCCTAAGCTTCCAGACAAGATGTTCTTCGTCCTTGCTTATGTAACCCTCGGGTTGCAGCATATAGATGTCCCTACCTTCTTCAAGGTAATCGTTTAGAAAAGCGGTTTTGACATCCATCTGCCAGATCTCGAGGTCCATATGTGCAGCTATGGCAAGGAGTATCCGGATGGATTTGAGCATGGCTACGGGTGAAAAGGTTTCGTCATATTCAATGCCCTCTTTCTGACTAAAACCCTTTGCCACCAGCCTGGCTTTAAAAGCCGTGATTTTTCCATCCGCCCCTTTCTTTCTCTTGTATACCCATTTGCACCCATCAGGTTGGCAATCGCCCGTCCGAATCAGTATTTCGGACTGGAAAACCAGACTGATATACACTAAGAAAATAGCTTAAGCTTGAAAAGGTTGAGCCTCGTATACTTAGACAAATACACAGAATGAATAGCTTGAGCAAAGATACTAAGTCTTGTGTTCAAACACGAAATATCATAGAGCTTTTAGAGAGTTTTAACTTTTCAGTTTGACGGAATTTTTGCTTAGCTTTTCGCGTGATTTAGGTGTTTGTTTCTGTCAAAGTTCTCTCCTATTTATAGGCATCTTGCTCGACAATTTGAATTATGTCCGTTAGAGACAAGAATTCAGCTGTTAGAGACATAGATTATGTTGTCCAATCATAGTCTATTCTTCTCTGGTCTGTTCTGCTCTGCTCTGAGATTTGCTTTTCACTTTTTGCAGTGTACTTTCACCTGCTTCTTGTCAGAATCAGTTTCAGTCCGAGGAAGTTAAACTTAAGTTTCCTGATACTGAATGATGGTCGATACTTTAAGGAATCTTGAATTAACACTTTGAGTTTCACTTTGGATTACTTTTGTCTAGGGCTGGCAATTTTTGACACGACACGATAATCCAACACGAACACGCACGAAATTAATGGGTTAGTGACATGCCTTAACGGGTTCATGTCGTTATCGTGTCGACCCAATAAAGATACGAAAATTTCGTGTTATGTTCGTGTTGGGTCCGTGTCGGGTTCGTGTTACACGATAAATTATCGTGTTTCATATCGAGTTCGTGTCAACTGTTACCCATTAATAATTAATTAACAATATTTTTTATTTTATTATTATTATTAGTCTTTTACTTTGAATTTTAAACCTCAAAAGCAAAAACCTTACCCCTTTCCCTGCTGAAGCTGAACGCCGCCCACTATTTCTAATTTCCTACCCACCCAGGCTCCTAGCCCTACCCACCCATTACCAGCCCTTACTGCTGCTACCCCGAGCCACCATCTGCACCGGCGGCATCGCCCTCACCGGCTCACCCAAACTCTATCGGCGTCGCCTTCAGAGTTTTGCACCAGCTTCGCTCTCCCTCTACCATTACAACACGTCGTTCTCCCTCTACCGTCACTGAACTCGGCTCTCTCACCCACACGGCCACACTTCGCTTCGCCGGCTGAACCGCACCACACCTTCAAGTATTTCTTTCTCTCTTTCCCCCCCCCCCCTCTCTCTCTAAGAAATAAGGTCATATGTTCTTTGTTTCTGATTTTTCTTCAATGACTATGCTCTTGGTTAAAGGTTTCGGTTTCTGATAAATTTTGTTCATTGATGTCGACTGTGAAAAAGATACCTTGATTTTCAATTTGCATTCAAATCAATTCGACTTTGTGAGAGTTGGAAGAAATCTGGCAGATATAATTGTGACTAGGTGCTTCCTGATATCTGTGAAATTTAGGAATTATTTTTCAGTCTGACAATTTTTTTTTTTTGCTTTTAATTGGTTTCTTGCTTGATCTTTGCCAATTTTCTTTTCACTGTGCAATTATTTCATTATTTCAAATTGGGAATAATCATGTTGTTGATACTTGAATATGCATATTGTTTATTTGATTGAAATTTCTTAATTAATTTTCAGCTTTGTGGACTCAAACATGGAAAGTATTGACAATAGCATTGATGAGACTCAAAGTCAAAGCAGCAATCTCGACAAAGTTGTTGCAGTGCAGAAGAACAAAAGAAAGCAAAGATCAAATGTTTGGGATCATTACGAGATTACTGCTACTTCTGACGGTATGAAAACATGTAAATGCAAATACTGTGGGCATGTTTATACTAAGGTTTCAAGTAAGCATGGAACTGGGAATTTGCATCGTCATTTATCTACTTGTCCGAGAAAAGTATCACGTGATGTTAGTCACATGTTGACTGAATCTCAATCTAAGATACTTAAATTTGATAATGCGAGATTTAGGGAGTTGTTGAGTTCAGTTGTGATTAAGCATGACTTGCCTTTTCGATTTGTCAAATATGAGGGTATTAGAGCCATTTTTTGAATACCTTCGATGGGATGTGAAATCAATTTGTAGGAACACACTGAAATCTGATATCTTGAAAATGTATGAGATAGAGAAGTTGAAGATGAAATCTATCTTAAAAGATGCACCTGGTAGAATTTGCTTAACATCAGATTGTTGGACTTCACTTACTACTGATGGTTACATTTCTCTCACATGTCACTTTATTGATAAGGATTGGGTTTTACAAAAGAAGGTGTTGAATTTCTCTCTTATGCCTGCTCCTCATACTGGTGTTGCATTAGCTAATAAGTTGTTTTTTATGCTATCTGAGTGGGGCATTGAGAATAAGATATTCTCCTTGACTTTGGACAATACCTCTTCGAATAAAGTGTCTGTTGACTTACTCCAATCACAGTTGGTTTTGAATAATGCACTTCTTTGTGAGGGTGAGTTTTTTCATATTCGTTGTTGTGCTCATATAATTAATCTAGTTGTTCAAGATGGTTTGAAAGATGTTGATGTTGCTGTGGAGAAGATTCGTGATAGTGTTAAATATGTTAAGTCTTCACAGATGAGAAAACAGAAGTTTAAGGAATGTGTTGGTAAGGTCTCATTATGTGAGAAGAGGGGATTGAGGCAAGATGTGCCTACGAGATGGAATTCTACATTTTTTATGCTTGATAGTGCTCTGTATTACAAGAAAGCTTTTCAGAATTTTCAAATGAGTGATTCAAGCTACAAGCATTGTCCTTCTACAGTTGATGGGAGAGAATAGAAAAGATTCGGGGCTTTCTGGGGTTGTTTTATGATATTACTAATTTGTTTTCCGGAAGTAAGTATCCTACATCGAACTTATACTTTCGCCCGGTTGTTATGTGCTATGCTTTTCTGAAAAAGAGCTTAGATGATGAAAATGCATGGATAAAGAAAATGGCTTTTGTGATGTTAGAGAAGTTTGAGAAGTACTGGGCAGATTTTAGTGTGATCTTAACTATGGCGGCTATCTTTGATCCTCGTTATAAGCTTCAATTTGTGGACTTCTCTTATAAGAAGCTTTATGGGTTTGATTCTCCTAAGTTGTTGCAATTTAAAGAGAAGTTGAATGCTCTCTTTAAGGAGTATACTAAGATGTCTACAAGTGAGAATGAGTTGATTGCATCCACAAGTACAAAGAATAGCTTCCAAAATGAAATAGATGATGAAATGATGTAGGTAATTGTATTATATTCATTGTAGTTGCTTTTTATTTTATTTATTTTTATTGTTATTAATTATATTATTTTGCAGGAGTTTTCTTCTTTGGATGTAGAGTTTGGATTGAGCCAGCACAAGTCCCAATTGGATCGTTATTTGGAAGAAGCAAGGATGGATGTTAAATACGATCTGGATATTCTTGCATATTGGAAAGGGAACCAATACAAATATCCTCAACTTGCTGCTATGGCTCGTGATATTTTGAGCATTCCAATAACCACTGTGAGTTCAGAATCTGCTTTTAGTGTTGGTTCTAGAGTTCTCGATCAATATCGTAGTTCTCTTAGTCCAACCACCGCCGAAGTAATTATTTGCACTAGAGATTGGATATTTAACAAAAAAAAGGTATTCATTTATTTTTCTCAATAATTTTTAATATTGATCTTATATATCTTGATATAATTTGCTTTCTTTACATGTTTATTATTGCAATTTGAAGGCTTCAATGAAGAGGAAGCAACTGAAGACTTAGTTGGTGAAATATTGAATTTGAATATTGATGAAAGTCCACCTTTGTCTGAAGGATCTTCAGTGGCCTCAGCTCTTGCTCAATGAATTATCTTTTGTATTATTTATGAGGATAGTTGACTAGTAATCTTGAGTGGTGTTTGTGTAGGGTTTTTCCGTGAACCGAATCACGAAAATCAAACTGAACCGGATCGATCTATGGATATTGATCATAATTAAAATTCTCAAAACCCTAGCATGCTCCTATGAATTTAATACGAAGAATTGTGGATTTAGGGTTTACCGTAACTCCGTCGAGTCTGAACCGATCTTTCGCGTTTGAAATCCAAATCTCAATCAACCACGCGATCCGATTTAATCTGCAGAAACAGAAATTAGAGATCTAATTTCTAGATTAAATTTGAAAATCAAAAAGAGAAGAGAAGAGAAATCTGTTCTCCAGATCAGATCTTCAGGGTTGTGTCCCAATATTGTTCAGATCTACTACTGGTGAGGACTCCGTAGATCTGTATTCTGAAGAGGACCAGAATCGAAATTCTCCTCCTTTGAACTCCCAAAATTGGCGCCTCCCTCTCTCTCTCTAGAGTTAGTGTGTTTCAACTGTGTTACAACTTATGAGAGAGAGCTGTCTATTTATAGACCTAGGGTTGGAAACCCTAATGGGCCATTTTGGGCTCAATTCAGCATATTTAATTGGGCCAGTCCTGGGACCTAATGCAAATAATAAAGTCGGCCTATAAATTAATTAATTCCCATGTCCACAACCCAGGACACAATTAATTAATTAATATTAATTCTTTATCACCACAGAATTAATACTGACCTACCCCTTTATTACCACGTTATGAGAACGGGTTGCATTAATTGAGAATCCTCATATTTAAGGTTACCGGACATCCATTAATTAATCGGAGCCTCTGACAAGCTCTAACTACAATTAATTAATATCTTATGATTCTTGAGTAGTACCACTCAAACCTTATCACTCGTGCCTGAACTTAATCAGCCTGCAGGACTTTGGCACGATGAATGTTATTGAGCTCCTCAGGGAATGTCCCCATCCTATTACTTGGATATGGTTACCTAAGTCCAGTCTCAGGCGGTACTACACAAACTACTGTTACCCAAGATGCGGATATACGAGCACGTTACTTAGGCTATCCATCATGGCCAGTCAAAGCAACAGTCAACCCGTGCAAACCCCTGAACCTTCGTTAGGGTTTGGACTCAATCAATATAACGAGATCTTTTATTCGCTGATGTCAGACAGACGAATATATCTCACTGTGGTCCATCAATACGCCACCTCTGCGTACCAGCATGTCAAGTAACCAAGACAGACTACTTATTCCGACAATGTCGCAGCCATTCGGACAGACGTATCCTCATACGTTGTCTCGGCTGTGATCAGGTTTATATCTCACTAGGTCAAGTGATCATATTGTCTTCTGCGATCTACAACACACCGTATGATCGTCCCTATCGGTGAGACAAGAGGATACCATTGTTCATACATGTAAGATTGTTAACAGATAGGAGAAATAAATTGTTGTATACTCATTGTAATAAATGCTTTCAGTATACAAAACCCATCAATCTCCCACTTATACTCAAAGCAAAACTAAGCTATTACAGAGTATACAGTCCGACTATCTAGTCTGCTGTCACTTTAACCACTGTCAGTGGTCGGCATCCACCTCAGACCCAGCTCACGAATATGTCTTTCGTAAACTTTCTGCGGCAAGCTCTTTGTAAACGGATCAGCAAGATTGTCAGCAGTGTCAATCTTCTTAATCAGCACATCGCCCCTCGATACGATTTCTCGTATGATATGGTACTTTCTCTCTATGTGTTTGCTTGCCCTGTGAGACCGCGGTTCCTTTGAGTTTGCCACTACACCAGAGTTATCACAATAAATTGTGATGCTCCTCGGCAAACTCGGGATCACGCCCAACTCTAAAAGGTAGTTCTGGAGCCACACCCCCTCTTTCGAGGTGTCGGAGGCGACGACATATTCCGCCTCCATGGTGGAGTCAGCAATGCATTTCTGCTTTGAGCTCCTCCAAGATACAGCTCCACCTCCCAGGGTAAACACATATCCTGAGGTCGATTTCTTCTCATCCTGGTCCCCTTGGAAATCTGAGTCTGTATAACCCATAGGGCACAAATCCTCACTTTGATAAACTAGTTCTTTTCAAATACTTGAGGATATGCTTTACAGCAGTCCAGTGCGCCTGTCCAGGGTTAGACTGATATCTTGCTACCATGCAAACGGCATAACAGATATGTGGCTAGTACACAGCATCACATACATGAGACTACCCACCGCCAAAGCGTATGGTACAAGACTCATCTCATCTTTCTCCCGCTGTGTCTGAGGACACTGCCCACCACAAAGACGAACGCCATGTCTGAAAGGTAGCAATCCTTTCTTAGCGAGTTGCATGCTGAATCGGGCTATCACAGTATCCACATAGGATGCCTGGGATAAGCTCAACATTCTTCTCTTGCGATCTCGTAAGACCTTAATCCCAAGAATGTAGCCAGCTTCTCCAGATCCTTCATTTGGAACTGTTCGGATAACCAAACCTTGATTTCGGACATCACTCCCTCGTCGTTTCCAAATAGGAGTATGTCATCAACGTATAGTGCAAGGAAGACCATGCTCCCACTGACAAAAAGTCGGTAAACACAACTTTTGTTTTCCAACTGTGCAAATCCATAGGATTTAATCACATCGTTGAAACGTAAGTTCCATGACCTTGAAGCTTGCTTAAGTCCATACAAGGATTTCCTAAGCTTCCAGACAAGATGTTCTTCGCCCTTGCTTATGTAACCCTCGGGTTGCTGCATATAGATGTCCCTACCTTCTTCAAGGTAACCGTTTAGAAAAACAGTTTTGACATCCATCTGCCAGATCTTGAGGTCCATATGCGCAGCTATGGCAAGGAGTATCCGGATGGATTTGAGCATGGCTACGGGTGAAAAGGTTTTTTCATAGTCAATGCCCTCTTTCTGACTATAACCCTTTGCCACCAGCCTGGCTTTAAAAGCCGTGATCTTTCCATCTGCCCCTTTCTTTCTTTTGTATACCCATTTGCACCCTATTGCCCTAAAGCCATCTGGCAAATCAGTTTTCTGGTATACATCCATAGCAGTTATGGATTCAATTTCAGAATCCATGGCGACACGCCATTTGGCAACATCCTTGTCCTGTACTGCCTCTTCGTAAGTCAGTGGGTCAGAGTCCTCATCTCCGTCTTCCGGGCTCAAGTCCGAAGACTCACCCACGAACATGTACTTTTCTCGCTGGAAAATAACTCTCCTACTACGACGAGGCATCGGTGTCGTGTCAGTAGTAGGTGCAGTGACTTGAGGTCCTGCACCTTGCACTGAAGAACGTGTCTGTGGTGCTGTACCTCTCACAGGTGCACCCACATCTACACGTTCCCCTTCCCTTGGAATTGCATTCTCGTTCTCAATTTCTTGAAGAACGATATCACTCCTTGACCTGTGATTACTCACATACTCGTCCTCCAAGAATCTAACGTTGGTGCTAACAACGACTCTTTGACTCTCAGGACAGTAAAAGTAACCACCTTTCGTTTGCCTGGGATACCCTATGAACAGCATTACTTTTGACCTGCTTTTTAACTTATCAGGTTCCTTCGATAGCACGTGTGTCGGACAACCCCATACTCTAAACTTGCACAAACTAGGTTTGCGACCGAGGAAGAGCTCAGAAGGCGTCTTAGGAACTGATTTAGAAGGCACCACATTAAGCACGTAAGCTGCTGTTTCCAATGCGTAGCCCCAAAACGAAATTGGTAAGTTTGCATAACTCATCATTGATCTTACCATCATTAGAAGAGTCCTATTTCTTTTTTCAGCTACACCGTTTTGCTGGGGAGTACTCGGTGCAGTCCACTGGGATGTAATCCCATTTTCTGACAAATATTGCAGGAACTCGTTACCGAGGTATTTGCCACCGCGGTCAGATCGCAGCGACTTGATAGTTTTCCCGACCTTCTTTTCTACCTCAGCCTTGAACTCTTTGAATTTCTCAAAGCATTCAGACTTGTAGCGAAACGTATTGGTACCTTGAGTAATCATCAATGAAAGTGACGAAGTACTCGTACCCTCCACGAGCCTGCGTGGACATCGGTCCACATAAGTCAGAATGGATCAATTCCAACACTTCCTCTGCTCGAGACTGACTAGCCTTGAAAGGCCTAGTTGACATCTTGCCCTCGATGCAGGATTCGCAGACTTGATAAGGTACAACCCGAACTAGGTCCAATGTACCGTCATCTGCAAGTCTTCGAATCCGCTTCAAGCTGATGTGACCCAGTCTCAAGTGCCAGAAATATGTAAGATCCTCATTAGAAGAAGTAAGTTTTCTCTTCCTAGGATTATCAATTACGGATGAATTACATGCAATACTTGCGGAAGACTTATGATTACAGTTAACAACATAGAGAGAATTATTCAGCATTCCACGACAGATAACACCGTTATTACCAATGATAAAAACACCACTATCAAAAATAACTGAATATCCATCGACATAAAGTTTGGAAATTGAAATAAGGTTTCGCCGAAAATCCGGCACATACAAAACATCTCTCAATGTCAAAACAGAATCATCAAAGTACAAGGTGAAATCTCCAATGGCAGCTGCACTCACTTGTGTTGCGTTCCCCATCGAGATGGTAACCTCGTCATTCTTCAGCACCCTCCTTGGTGTGAACCCCTGCAAAATGTAACAAACATGATCAGTAGCTCCAGTATCCACTACCCACGAATGAGTAGAAACCGATGCTAAACATGTTTCCGTTACAAATGCAAATGACGTACCTTGTCCCTTAGCATTCGGACAATCCACCTTTCCGCATCCAGCACACTCGTTCTTCTTTGGAGTGACTTTGGCTCTCTTCCCCTTCCTAGACTTGCTATCACTGCCTGTTTTCCTGAACTTGCTTTCAGCACCATCGTCTCCAACCTTAGAGGTTGTCGAACCAGTGCTAGAGCCAGACAGAACAGGTTTCCGTGCTCGCATGGTAGACTGCTCCACTACAAGATCCTCAAGCAGCTCATGCAGAGAATACTCTCCCTTTGCAGCAGCAACTACCTTAAAGTCATGATAGGATTCCGGAAGAGAATTCAAGATAATATCAATCTCACCTTGCGCAGTGATATTACCACCCCACACAGTAAACTGTCTCATGAGATCAATCACAGAAATCATGTGCGTAGTCACTGAACTATCCTCAACCATCTTCTTGCACACAAGCTTACAGTTAATAGTTCGCTCCACTTTGCCAAAAGCCGTCGAGAGTTCCTTCCAAAGCTCTCCAGCTCTTTCGAGGCGTTCATACTTATGTCTTAATTCTCTAGACAGGGAACCCGTGATGAGCCAGAAGACAAACTCATCAGCATCCTCCCATCTGTCATAGAATTCAAGCTCAAGTTCGCACACTCCTCTTTGAGAACGCAACAGTGGATCCATGTAAAGAACACGTGCTTGATTTTTCAGATAAAGGATGTGTTTGATGCAGAAACTCCATTCATGGAAGTTCGGACCAGTTAGAGGATTGAGAGCAAGTAAATGATCTACAGTAGACATAGACATATCTGAAACAATAAAGAATCTTAAATAAGAACATACATGTTGAACTTCGAAAACAAATGCATTGAAAACCTTTTAATAAATCAAATACAAATGTTTTCCACTAATTGCCCAAGAGTTCCCACCGCAAGCTACACTCGTAGACGTTTACGATGTCACCCTCAACCAGAATTGCGGGTTTTAAGCCCCAATCCATTTAATTTCACTACCATGTCAGGATGCTTTTGACACTAGAAATTAATAATTAGTGAAAACCTTAGACCAAGCCATCTCTCAAGAACAGGGATGCAATTCTTGCATTATATTCTAAGATGCTTCTAAGCAATTAACCACAAATTTAACTCCGGCCAAAAGAGACAGTTAAGCATGGCACGTAACCATACCGCACAGCCCTTAAAGCTTTTGTTATCTATAATTTAAATCAATCCTAGAATACTTGTGAAAGAGGTCTACGCAAGCTACACTCGTAGACGTTTACGCAAAGCCCTCCCACTATTCACATGATTTAAATTGTTTGTCTAGAAATCCCAACAACTGTACCCATGCACCTCCGGGAACTAGCAAGCTACACTCGTAGACGTTTACTAGAACGAGAGATACACTTACAGCCTAGGACCGCTTTGTGGAGGTCTATTGATTTTAATTAAAAAATCTGCTTAGTATTTTTCTTTTAAAAGGTTTCTTTATGCGCACACATAATTTTCTTGTAATTATATTTTCCAAATTTTGCATGTAATTAAACAAGCCCAAAAATTCCCAAAATATAATCCAACAAAAGAAATTAATCACATAAGCATACTTGAAAAGCTGTAAATAATAAAAGCGATAAATCATGTTTTTCCTATTATCTACACATGCTTAATTGCGCACATAAATAAATCACATATCATACGAGGACAATTACGGCAAACAAAAATTCCTCGTGGCCCCAAAAATAGAAAAAAAAATATCTATATATTACAAATTTGAATTTTGAATTAATTTGGATAAATCCAAATCTTTTCAAATCTTCCAAATCTTCAAGGGCCTTCAAATCTGGATACACCAAATCTTTTGGATTTTTAGGCCTTTGTGATCTGATGATTTGCCCTAACCCTAATGCAAATCCTAGGGTTTACACAGGATTGCACAAACCACAAAAACACAAGCCACCGCGACGGCACAGCAGCAGCCGACGACAGCCAAAGCCGCCGCCAACCGCCGACCGCCGCCGCCGCCAGGTCGGCCCCCGCGCCGTGCGCGCGCGCCCGCGCCCGCCGTCGTGCTCCGTCGGCTCTGTGTCGGCTCCGTCTACGTTCTTCGTCCTCGACCCGTCCAATTACATAATTCGAAAATTACAGAAAATCTATTCTATTACAATTTTCAAATCTACACTAATCACGGATTTTCTAGTGATTTTACAAAAACAATTCAGCCCTACACGGATAAACTACCGCAGGCTGAATCAACGGGTTGCCACGAGGAACAAAAACCAAACATCCACAAAACAATAAATTCATACATGCATATCGAATTTAATTATGAACAACAGAGCCATAAATTAGAAACCTGGATCTGATACCAATTGTAGGGTTTTTCCGTGAACCGAATCACCAAAACCAAACTGAACCGGATCGATTTATGGATATTGCTCATAATTAAAATTCTCAAAACCCTGGCATGCTCCTATGAATTTAATACGAATAATTGTGGATTTAGGGTTTAGCATAACTCCGTCGAGTCTGAACCGATCTTTCGCATTTGAATTCTAAATCTCAATTCAACCACGCGATCCGATTTAATCTGCGGAAATAGAAATTAGAGATCTAATTTCTAGATTAAATTTGAAAATCAAAAAGAGAAGAGAAGAGAAATTTGTTCTCCAGATCAGATCTTCAGGGTTGTGTCCCAATGTTGTTCAGATCTACTACTGGTGAGGACTCCGTAGATCTGTATTCTGAGCAGGACCAGAATCAAAATTCTCCTCCTTTGAACTCCCAAAATCGGCGCCTCCCTCTCTCTCTCTAGGGTTAGTGTGTCTCAACTGTGTTACAACTTATGAGAGAGAGCTGTCTATTTATAGACCTAGGGTTGGAAACCCTAATGGGCCATTTTGGGCTCAATTCAGCATATTTAATTGGGCCAGTCCTGGGACCTAATGCCAATAATAAAGTGGGCCTATAAATTATTTAATTCCCATGTCCACAACCTAGGACACAATTAATTAATTAATATTAATTCTTTTTCACCACAGAATTAATACTGACCTACCCCTTTATTACCACGTTATGAGAACGGGTTGCATTAATTGAGAATCCCCATATTTAAGGTTATCGGACATCCATTAATTAATCGGAGCCTCTGACAAGCTCTAACCACAATTAATTAATATCTTATAATTCCTGAGTAGTACCACTCAAACCTTATCACTCGTGCCTGAACTTAATCAGCCTGCAGGACTTTGGCACGATGAATGTTATTGAGATCCTCAGGGAATGTCCCCATCCTATTACTCGGATATGGTTACCTAAGTCCAGTCTCAGGAGGTACTACACAAACTGCTGTTACCCAAGATGCGGGTATACGAGCACGTTACTTAGGCTCTCCACCATGGCAAATCAAAGCAACAGTCAACCCGTGCAAACCCCTGAACCTTTGTTAGGGTTTGGACTCAATCAATATAACGAGATCTTTTATTCGCTGATGTCAGACAGACGAATATATCTCACTGCGGTCCATCAATACGCCACCTCTGCGTACCAGCATGTCAAGTAACCAAGACAGACTACTTATTCCGATAATGCCGCAGCCATCCGGACAGTCGTATCCTCATACGCTGTCTCGGCTGTGATCAGGTTTATGTCTCACTAGTTCAAGTGATCATACTGTCTTCTGCGATCTACAACACGCTGTATGATCGTCCTTATCGGTGAGACAAGAGGATACCATTGTTCATACATGTAAGATTGTTAACAGATAGGAGAAATAAACAGTTGTATACTCATTGTAATAAATGCTTTCAGTATACAAAACCCATCAGTTTGCTTATGATTATGATTTGGAGTTGTAATGTTTTATTGAGGATTTTGAACCATGAATTGTGTTTTTTTAAGACTTGATGTTATTTTGTTTAAGAATTGTTATTGAATTAATATCATGTTGTTAGGTTTGATTTTTAACAGATCAGAATCGTGTTATTGGATCAAATATAGAACAGGTCAATAGTGTGTTATCAGGTCATTATCGTGTTATCGGATAACATGTCAATATCGTGTTATCGGATCATGTCACTAACAGGTCACTGTTGTGTTCGTGTCATGTTCGTGTCGTGTTCGGGTTTTAAGCTTAACAGGTCGTGTCGTGTTCGTGTCGAGCCTTAACAGATCGTGTCGCTATCGTGTCGACACGATAGTGACCTGACACGCACGAATTGCTAGCCCTACTTTTGTCTCCTTTCTTTTACGTGCTCTCTTTAAGCTCTGAAACTGAAAACTGAAATTCCCAAATTTCAAGTTTTAAGTTTCTGCTTTTCTTTGGTAAAAACTCAGTTTCCAAAAACTGACTTTTTGGACATTTCAAGTTTCAAGGTCCGAAACTTGACTTCAGCATTTCGAGCTCTCTTTAAGGCTTCTTTCAAAAACTCAGTTTATGTCTTCAATATCTCGAGCTCTTTTCTCGTCTTCTTGATCTTCAGATCTTCCAGTTTCTAGTTTCTATTACAACTCGAATTATCCTATATAAGGATTACATATAGAAACATACTAGAAACTTGAAATCAGTTTTGTCACACCAAAACATCAAATTAAGGGTAAACTGAAACTCAGTTTCTAACAATTTCCCCCTTTTTGGTGTTGTCAAAACCACTTATCTAAAGTCAGGAAAAAGGACACTCGATGAACTGAGTTTACAAAGACACTACTCAGAACACCATTCCTTTAACCGACCTACTCTTTTTTATCTTCCCCCTGAATTGGAGAGATATTACTCGATAATAATCAAAATAGAGCGAAAATAAAGTTATTGATCACATTGGAATATGTGGCTGAAGCCAGGTTAAAAAAATAAGTAAGAGGAGCGAGAGAGAGAGAGAGAGACAATGAGAGTTTGTCTTCAATCCAATTTTCAGTTTTTCATTGATTGTGAGAAATTACAAGTACATCAAAAACTGAAAACTAAAAATAAAAAAAGTTTTCAAAAAAAAACTTAAGTTCAAAAGCTTACGAAGGAGGTTGCTCTGATGAAGATGGCTTAGGATCAGAGTGCTTTTGGGCCAACTACATTAAAGCTTTCACATTTATGGGAAATGTAAATATTTTTTTGGTTTTTATGTTGTCAACCAAATGTTAGTGATGCAACATTTGTAAATACGCGTAGAGATTTATATCGCGATACAAATTATTTGACTCTTAAATAAACACAATTTAGCTGATATTTATTTAATTAGATAAGAGTTTTTTTTGTCGGCTCGTTAAATATTATCAATTACACATAATAACATAATCATTCGGAAATTAAACTTAAGAAATAATCTATCCAGAAAGAAATAATAATAATAATAATTGCAAAAAATAAAAAATTCCAAAAAACTTGAGTAGTGTTACAAAATTAAGATTCTCTTTCTTTCTTTTTTTTTTAGGAGATTGATTAAGAGAAATTCAATTGAGTCATTTGATTTGGAATTGAAGTATTTGCAAAACAATTCTTAAAATATTCACATTCAGAATCTCTTCTAAAAAAACTAGAGTTAAATCATGGTTGTACAGCTTGTTATACACTAATCGGGCATTGTTGGGATCACGGGTCCTGTAAGCCCAAGTAATCCCACGAAGACGATCGGATACGACCCACTTAGGACAAGGGAAAGCTCAACAAAAAGCCACCAATTCGAAGTAATGGTCCGATAGAGAGAAGAGCCTCCTAGAATAGGTCGACAAGCGAGGCATTGTATCGATCGAGCTACTTGACGGTCAGGAGGGGGATGGGATAAGAACGCGGAAACCTCAAAGGTCGCTAGAGATAGAGATGTTGTAACAATCGCGAAAAGGCTGGGGGAGCTATCCTTAACCACCCACACGTGCGATTAGGAAACCCTAGCATCGCTACGAGTCCTATATATAGCCACTTATAAGCCGGAAATTGACATCTAGCTCTCACAATATACTCACCACTTTGTTAACTCAGACTCTAGTTACTACTATAAACCACTTTCGAGCTATTGATCATCCCTAACCGGAGCTCGCATGTTGCCAGGACGTTAGAATAAACCTTTTATTTGTATTGTACTTCAATCTATCTATTTCATTATTGTCGTGTTACTTATTGACATTTATAAGGAATTGTTGTACATTTGTGGCTATTTGTTTCGCTTCTTTGTTCCCATTATACATCGCTGTCAAATATTTCCTGTTCTCCACACTCTTTCCGAACCTATTGTTTCTGGGGACCCGTATCTGTATGAATCGAAACTCAACAGGCACTTAGATAGAGCATAGCACTTAAACAGTGTCTTAGCGATGAATTAATTTTTATTTTTTATTATTTGAAATATATAAATTTTAATTTTAAAAAATAAAAAATAAAAGACTGGGCGCCTAGCCTGTCTGGGCAACATCTAACTCACCAAGAATGTCGATTTTACTTTTTTGGATTCAACTAGAGGTCGGCTAACTTGTTTTTACAACAATAAGTCAAAAAAATACTCCTCTCTAAATTCTTTTTAATCTATATATATTATAAATCCTATATTTATAATAGTGATTCTGTATTAACTTCACTCATTTTAGTTTTATTTATTAATATTATTGATATATAAAAGCTAAAATGTATATTTAAGTCAATCATTGGTAGATAAATAATTGATTTCATAATATTGATGGATAATAAATAATTGAATAATTTATTATTATTATTATTATTATATATATATATATATATTTTTTTTTTTTTAATAAGTCTACATTAATCAAACTCACACACCCAGATGTCCCCTGGGAGCTCGAACCTGTGACCTCTCAGTCACAGGAAAGGTGCTTTAACCACTACACCTCGAGCGAAGGGACTTATATTTTAGTATTATAACTTTAAACATTAATTATTGGGGTTATTATTGTTATCTATCCTATACTTTTGAAAATTATGGAATTCTATCCTACCCTTTCAATTTCATGGAATTCTATCCTACACTATTTTTTATTATGTATTTCATCCTGAATTGCCACATCATTTGTTAATTGCCACATCAACCACCCACTTCAACCAAAATTGCTGATGTGGATGGTTGATGTGGCAATAATTTTTAATTTTTTTTGTTAAAATTTATATTTTAATAAAAAAATATCTTTTAATTTTGTAAGTTACTTTTTTAAAAAAAAAATTAAGTTGAACTTTTAATTTGTTTGATTAGGAAATAAAAAAGTAGATAAAATTCAATTTATTATACAATATGTCGACGACACTGTAACTTGTCCTTTTAAAGCAAATGTAAAAAAAATTGTTTATATTTAATAATTTTAAAAAAATATATTAACAGAAATAAATTAATGCATCAGTTGTTTTTAGATTTCAAGCTTGTATTTTAAGATTTATTTAAAAAATTAAATCTATAAATAATTCTCAAAAGTTTTAATTTTTAACGCAAAAGTTTATAATTAATATATTATATAATAATTATTATTAAAATATTAATAAAATTATTGCTTCTCATCGTCATTAGATTTATCATTTAGCAATACTTATTATAAAATCAATTTTTTAATTTAATAGATTATTTATATATAAAGTTTATGATTATTGAAATTCAATTATATGTTGATAAATTTTGATTAAAACTTAATTTTACAATGATTTAGTTAAATAATAAATTTAACTTTAAAATGTGTTGAATTTCATCAACTTTTTTATTTTCTAAATTTGATAAAATCAGAATACCAACTTAAATTAAAAAACTAGCTTTAAAAATTAAACTTTTATCTTTAGTAGTATTACAAATACCATTTTAACAAAAAAAAAATTTAATGCCACATCAATAATCCACATAAGCTACTAAGGATGATGAGTGTGGTTGATGTAGCAATTAACAAGTAATGTGACAATTCAGAATGAAATTACATAATAAAAAATAATGTAGTATAGAATTTCATAAAATTGAAAGTGTGGGATAGAATTCTATAAATCCCAAAAGTGTAGGATAGATAAGCATAATTGCCCTTAATTAAAACTAGTGTAAAGAATAAAAGAGCAAGCAAAGTTTTGGGGGGCAAACTAAAAATAGAAAAAAATGAGGGACAAAATGTAAAAGTTATGTACTAAGTCTGATCCAGAAAAGCTGCTAGAATTTACAAACTCCGTTCTTCCAAATTTTATCATTTTTCATTTTGGAAATCAGTTTTTTTTTTTTTTTTTCTAGAGTTTTCGTCAAGAAAATACGATGGATTTCGAAGATCAATCGCCTCCGTCATTTGATAGAATGGTACTATCTTGATCTTGAATCTCTCTTCAATTTTGCTTGGATTATGTAGATCTGTCTGATACTTCTCGAGTGTATTCTAGATGTTTCGATCTTTGATCTGGGAATTTTTCTCTATTGGGGGTTGGGTAATCTCATGGAAGTGTAAGTTGGATCTCACATTTTTGAGTCACAGAAATGTTATCGGCGGCGTGATGGTGATTTTTTTAATTTCTTGAATGTATTTAATTTTCATGGAAGCTTACATGTTTAGTTGGAAAATTAGGTTGAGTCGCGTGTCTGAAAGAATGATAGAATTTGGATTTTGGAGTTGGGGAAGAAATGTTTAATTCTTGTCTTCTTCTACTTATCCACGATCCCTTCCTTCAATGTCTTCTTCTCTTTGCATTTTCATCAATGATTAATTGTTCTTCTTTCTTAGGTGTTTCTCTGTTTATGAGCAGTAATTTGAATCCATACTGTCTAATCGTCAAACTACAGAGTTTTTGTTTGAAGTGATGTGAGTTGTGAAGCAATACAATGATGAATTTAAACCTATTGGATTGGAGGCCCTATGCTCTCACACTCTAGGCTCTTATAACTACGTTTCGTGGCATCTTCACATTTTTTAAATGGCCATTTTGGAGAATAGGATTTTTCTGATTTATTACTCTTAATCTCACTGATCAATTGCTGGCAGAGTTTGTTTATGTAAAGTTCTGGACCGTGGAATGAGATTAAGGTTGTTTTTTCAGTTGTCATGGAAGGAGTGAATTACTGGTGAATGGTGCCTTCAAGGGTAGTCTATTGGTATTCTAATCCAAAGTTGTTTCTGCATGTATCCTTACAGTTCTTGATCCAAAGCTTATGAACTCATACCATAGGCTATTTTCATGTAATTCTATGTTTGCTTTGAACATTAAGTGATACTTTTTAGTTTTACCTGGAGTCATGCAAGCATTCTTATGGAATGATACAATTCCTGTAATGAAGTGCAAATGTGCAATACTCTTTGCTTGTTTATCACCAAACTGGTGGCAGCTTTTCACCAATCTCAAATGTTTTCATCTGTTGGATCTACAGAAAGACACGGTCGCAAATGCTGAAGCCAAAGGATTCAACCCAGGATTGATTGTCTTACTTGTTGTTGGTGGGCTACTCTTGGTATTCCTCGTTGGAAATTATGTACTCTACATGTATGCCCAAAAAACACTCCCTCCAAGGAAAAAGAAGCCCATCTCAAAGAAGAAGATGAAGAAGGAAAGATTGAAGCAGGGTGTGTCTGCACCAGGAGAATAGAGCTGCCCCTTTTTTTCTTTTTGTATGCCTATTGTTGGGTATTTGGTCTAGACTAGATAGAACTGCAGCGTCAAATGACTATTTAATGATCTCCCACGGAGTGAAATGGAACTTCAATTTTATATTTTGAACCTAGCATGTTGTTTTGCAAGTTGAGGGTTATTATTTATGAAGAATGTTGTTAATTCTTTTCCTTGCAAGTTGGGGTAGATGAACAATAACACTGTTTGATTGCCCATACCAGATCTTTATCTATGGATATTTTTTAGGGTCATTTTTACAAGCATTGGTAAAGAACAGAAGTATTTGGAAAGAGTTGAAGAAAACATGAAATCATTATGTTATGATGTAGGGGGTCATTCTTTCATGACTATGGTTTTGGGTGAAGTTATGGCTCCCTAACTTATGTGCCTAACAATTTGGTCCGATCTACTAACCGGACCTTACACTAGAAAGGGGTGGGGAGTAGACCTTCATGGACGTCCGATTTGAATGGGATAAATTGTTATGATGTGGGATTTGTCTAGGGCCCCCTAACTAATGTACCTAGCACATTCATCATTTCAAATTTCAACCAAGTTCAATAATGAAAGGAACACCTCAACTCACTGCCCTTATCATATTTACATACAAAAAACCAGAAAGTTTGCATTTGTATAGTATAGAATAGTATAGTTTCTTTCAACAAAAATAATAGTTGACATGCAAAGGAGTCTGTCTTAACACAAGTGTATATAAAAGTAGACAGTTTCTATGAAGACAACATGAAACAGACGACATTTTAGGCTCCATTGCACATGGTCTGCTCCCCCGGTGGAATCATCACTACAACTGGTTGGGTATTGAACCCAGGATGTGGGAGCCGACGACGAACTTCACGCCCCTCCTGACAAAGTGCGCATGCATGGCAGAAAACATGAGTGGCAAAGTCACAGGCTGTTTCACATTGCTCGCGTTGAACTTCATCCTCCACCAAACTCCCACAGCACCCACATGATCGTGCCAGTGCCTCACAGCTTCCCTGTTGAGCAAGTATATTGAATAATAAAGTTTTTTGTATGCATTGATATTAAAATACATAGCCCATCAGACTGGAGTGGAAACAAGGTCGATTCAATAGAATATGGTCTAGCTAGGATGAACGAAGTTTTAACATGTAAATATCAAATGGTAAGAATCCAGGTCCAGCTAGAATTTCAATTCAAATAACCTAATCTTGTTTTAACTTTCAATCAAGATTTCAATGGTTGAAAATAATGAATCTTTCTTTCTTAAGTTGTCCCACTAGAAACAGGGGGGTGCTTAGAATATTAGCCGTAGTCACAGTCTAATTAATATACTCCTTGCCTGTTTGTGCCATTAAAATCACCACAATAATCCATTTTCCAAATATAACAATACAAGGGTAAATAATGGTATGACAAAGGTGGGAATTATAATCTTTATTATTCACCAAGTAAGATAGATTACAAAGTAGTGTAAAACGTAATCTAGGAAAACTAGGAAAAGATATATACACAAGATATACAAATATATAAAAAGATATGGAGAGATATCTTCAACACCCCCCGCAAGCGTAGGCGTGGTGACGCATAGCTTGGACCTGAAGAACTCGAATAATGGCCTGGGTAAACTCATCGTAAAGATGTCGGCAAGCTGGAGCGTGGACGAGACAAAGCGATTCTGTAAGCGACGCCCTACCACCAATTCGCGCACAAAATGGCAATCGATATCGATATGTTTTGCACGCTTGTGAGAGACTGGATTGTGCGTTTGAAAGAGAGCACTCTTGTTCTCACTTAGAAGAACCGGAGTATCAATAGGAATGCGCAGGTCGCGAAGTATGTTAGTGATCCACATAAGTTCAGAAGCCGTGTTCGCAAGGGCACGGTATTCGGATTCACAACTGGATCGGCTGCTTCTTGGCACTCCATGAAACGAGATTGAGACCGAGGAAAATGGAGTAGCCATAAGTCGAGCGACGCGTGTCAGGGCAGCGAGCCCAATCGACATCAGAATAGCCAACAACTGTAGGAGAGCCAGGAGAAAAGTGCAACCCGAACGTCAAAGTACCTTTAACATACCGAAGTATTCGCTTAACCGCCTGAAAGTGATCGACGGTCGGATTCTGCAGGAACTGGCTGACCGTATACACAGAATAAGCGAGGTCAGGACAAGTGATGGTGAGGTATTGCGGGGCACCAACAAGTGAGCTATAGAGTCGGATCGGAGAAGGAATCACCATCCTTAACAAATGATACGCCTGGAGCCAACGGTGTAGACACGGGTTTAAAATCCAGAAGTTCAGCACGAAGTAAAATATCCCTTGCATATTTAGACTGACAGAGAAAGAGACCGCGATCGGAATAAGTAGCTTCCAGACCGAGAAAGTAACTCAGGCGGCCGAGGTCCTTTGTCGCAAACTCCTTGTTCATCCGAGCAATAAGAGCAACGAGGGTCCGAGAGTGATTTCCGATGATGATTATATCGTCTACGTAGACAAGTAGGTAGATGAGAACCGACTTGTCACTGAAGATGAATAAAGATGTGTATGCCGAGCTACATACAAAACCAATAGAGATAAGAGAACCCCAAAACCGTTGATACCAGGCGAGCGGAGCTTGCCGCAGCCCATAGATCGCTTTATGCAAACGACAAACGTGATTCGGGTAGTGCGGATCATGAAAGCCAAGAGGTTGCTCCATGAAAACCGGAGTAGATAGGACCCCATTCAGAAATGCATTTTTCACGTCGACTTGATGTAGGGGCCAATGTCGCATGACGGCGATGGAAAGAATAAACCGAACAGTGAATGCCTTCACAACTGGCCAGAAAGTGTGTGTAAAATCATACCCAGGAACTTGACTAAACCTTTGAGCTACAAGACGAGCCTTGTAGATCGACAGTGCCATCTGCTAAGAGCTTAACACGATACACCCATTTTGAACCAACCACATTTGCATCGACAGGGCGTGGAACTAAGGTCCATGTACGGTTCGCGCGAAGTGCAGACAGCTCCTCATGCATCGCAGTTACCCATTGTAGAATTTTCATAGCAGACTTGACCCCTCGAGGCTCGGATATAGTGACAAGGGCTGAATATATAGAGGTGCAATTAATATCGGTTGGGTAACGTGGTTTGAAGATGCCCAACTGAGCACGGGTGCGCATGGGATGCATCCGTGGAGGAATAGGAGCATCTACGTGCGGAGGAGGATCAGGGACGGGTTCCAGCATATCCTCGACCTCTGGCGGAGCAGATGGCAGGTCAGTTGCGGGAACAGGCGGAACTTCAACGGCCGGTGGGGTAGGTCGGTTTTTAGATGGGCATATCCGGCATGATGACGACGTAGATGGAGATGATAAAGTATGATCCACCAAGGTGGATCAAGAAACAGGCGTTGGAGCCGAAGAACCATCTAAATGACGAGAGAGTTGTGTGTAGTGGAGAACAGAAAGCAATTTTCATCAAATCTAGCAAGCCTTGTAATGAAAACCCTCTTGGTGGATTGATCAAGCATTTGAAACCTTTATGGGATGTATTGTAGCCAATAAATATGCATGGAATGCTACGTGGTTGAAACTTATTCTTTGCATAATCACGCACACATGGGTATACGCGCCACTCGAAGACACTAAAATTATCATAAGCCGGAAGACAACCATAGACAACCTCAAAAGAAGAGCAATTTAGGAGAAGATGCATGGGTAGCCGATTGATGATATGAACAGCCGTGGAAAAAGCATCTGGCCATAAAGTCACATAAAGTCATGGGGGCTGAAGAATGAAATAATAAAGTGAGACACATCTCGGTAATGTGGCGATGCTTGCGTTCCGCTCGCCCATTTTGCGCAAGAGTGTAGGGGCAAGAAATTTGATGATGAATTCTAGAATTATGATGTTGAAGGCGATGGTTAGTAAATTCAGTACCACCGTCCGTTTGTAACTTTCATAGTTTGCAGCCAAGCTGATTTTCTACAAATGCTTGAAATTGCATAAACACATCCACAAATTCAGATTTTGCACGTAGAGGATAAAACCAAGAAAACCGAGAAAAGTCATCAATACGGTGTAGTATCGAAAACCAGTAGATGAAGTAACAGGGGCAGGGCCCCAAAGATCACACTGAACTAATTCCAATAAACAAGTTTGACTATCATTCAACTGAAACAGTAAACGACTATTCTTTGCCAACTGATAAGAGTAACACAGACTCGGACTTAGAAGTAAAGAACTAAGTGAAAGTAACTGAAGAGTTCTCAATGACTTAATAACTGCAGCTGCCAGGTGACCAAGACGAGCATGCCAAAGCTCAAAAGATATGTGGAGATGTTTATTTTTAGTGACAGCGGAAAACGTCTCGGCGGTGAGTTCAGCAAGTAGAGGCCATGCTCACGAACGCCTGTCGCCAAAAGCTGACCTGTGTCTCGATTCTGAATACGAAATAGAGAGTCAGTGAATGTAACGTGTACAGGAAATTCACGAGTAAGCTTGCTGACGGAAATAAGATTTTTAGTCATGCCCGGAACCACGAGTACATTATTAAGATGAAGAGTAGGAGAAATAGAAAGAGAGCTTGTGTGAGATATAGAGACTTGCACCATTACCATCGCGCGATCCTGCACAGCATATGAATCGACATTATCAAGCGAAGATTGATCCGAAGATATGTGCGCCGATGCACCAGTATCAAGATACCAATCGGAGGCATTGGGCTGGGAAATCGAGCATCCAGTGGAGAATGCCTAAGCAAGATTTGCAGTAGATGCATCACGTGCTGACCAATCAAAAGAGCGATCAAATCGGTGCGGAAAATCAAAAGCGTCGTGCTCGGTTGCACGACAAAAATAACACCACGTCCAGAAGAACAACCACGGCCTTCGGTCTGAGACTTTTTACCAGAACGACGGGGTGGATCAGTAGCAGCAAAAGCCACGGGCTGGGAAGAGGATGGAGCAGCCATGGATTTCTGAAATAGCTCGTGACTCTGCGCACGAGCAAGGAGAGTATCAAAATCCGGTAAAGGGTCTTGCGCAAGTTGAGCCGCGGCGAAGGTGTTGAGTTCAGGTCCAAGACCACGAAGGAACCAATGAGACTTGTCGGAACGGTCGATGGGCCGCCCGATCGCAGCAAGCTGATCACAAAGGGTTTTGAACGTGCGACCGTAATCAGCCGCAGACAAATCTCCACGTTTGGACGACAGGAGGTCAACTTTCAGACTAAGCTCGCGAGCCTTGGATGAATGGTTGTAGGCGCTAGAAAGAGCGAGCCAGACATCGCGGGAAGTCTTGCAACCAATAATGAGAGCCATCGATTCCTCAGTGAGGGTAGAGACAAGAAACAATTTCACCAACTGATCACGGGAATACCAGGACGAATACGCGGGATTCGGAGTCGTTTCACCGGCAGCCGCAAGAAGATTTGCAAGCAGTGGGGGGAGAGAGCCGTCGATCAGGGGAAGGAAATTTTGGGTGATAAGTAAAGGTTCGAGTTGTGCGTGCCAAAGAAGGTAGTTGGAGGCTGTGAGTTTGATCGTCACCATGTGAATCATGGTTGAGAGAGGTAGAGTGGGCGTTTCCGGCGCAACCATGGAAAAACAGTAGAGGAGGGCACAAAGTCGAACAAACTAGGGTTTAAGCCAAGGATAGGCTAATACCATGTGGGAATTATAATCTTTATTATTCACCAAGTAAGATAGATTACAAAGTAGTGTATATATAGAGGTAGCAAACATAATCTAGGAAAACTAGGAAAAGATATATACACAAGATATACAAATATATAAAAAGATATGGAGAGATATCTTCAACAAGGGTAAAATACAGCAGACCCCAAAACCACCAAGGCAAACTCTTTCTCTCTCTCTCTCTCTCTCTCTCTCTCTCTCTCTCAAGAGTAAAAGCAAACTATCCTAAACAGGAATGACCATGCAACTGAGATCAGGGTGCTACTAAAACTCCATGTAGATAATACCATCTAATGAAAAAAGATTGTAGAAGCTAATTTTTGTCCATCTAGTGACAGTAACCGCATTCATTATATGAACCCCAGAAGTTGAAGAGTATAATCAGATAGCTCACCTCTAGATTAAATTTCCGGCGAATAGCTGTACGGATGGGGTAGGAGAACCACGGTGCAAGGCAATTCCAACCAAAAAAGGTAGTCCCAATTGAGTAAAGACCAGTGTAAGGCAAGCAGTGATTAGCAAATGTACCGGGAGCAGATCCAAGTCTCTCTACATTGCTACCATAAAGCACACAAGGGGCCACACTACCCACCAAACCTGTCAAATGGTAGAACTGTAAATAGGCCATATACTGAAAGAGACTAAAAGAATCCAAAGACTGCAATAACACAAGTAAAAGATTATGCTAAATCAAGAATCTAATCCAATCAACTCGAAAGTAAGCACATTAAGTGAAAAAAAATCGATCTCACAAACCATGCACATACTGTTGTATCATACAGGATTGCCCTCAATCCATTATTCAATGTTAAATGTCACTGACCGGTTAAAGTGCCATGAACTCATGTTACAATGGTGAAGTTATGCATCTACTTATTAGCCGGTTCTAAAAAGGTGGGTGGAACCTAAAATTCAACTTCCATGATCACATTTCGTGCTCCTTAGATCTTCCAATAGCCATCTTATCTCAATATTAAAAATGCACTTCAACAAAATTTATTCGCAAATATCGGATAATTGGTCACCCAACTTTAGGATTTTGTTTTCCCATTAAGGTAGATCAAGAATCTGAAAGCAGCATCACACACCATAACCAAATTAAACAGAAAACTTCAGATAACCAAACTTCTTAGCTCACAATAAATAATCAATGCAAAATATCGAATTTTGAACTCAAAACACCTAGTATAATAAGAGAAAACTCACAAACTTCAAGATCGCTACTGCAGAATTCATCGCTCCTCCCGAGACAAGACAAAAGACTGGAATTCCACTGCGCTCTCTCCATCATGGAATCAGACACCGGTAGCCCGTCGGCGGCCCAGCCCATCGCAGGAAGCGTAGCTCCAATGTTCTTTCCAATGGGGGCCGATTTCTTCTCATTTTTCATCCCAACATCTGGTTCTGGTTTCGGTAAAAGAGGATTAGATTCATGGGTATTCGCCATTTTCACAAATTACTGGCAACAGTTTGAATAGAGGATAAGAAAATGGGGATTCTTTTAACAGTTCTACGAACAATCTCCTTTATCTCTCTTCGCTTTCCGCTTTCTAACCGACACCTGACTGATTGCATTTATTTCCTTTTGGCCTTAGTTTTTTTGATTGTCTAACCAACTTTTTTGTTTTTCTTAATTTATTACAAATTATTAATTTTTTAAATTAAATAACCAAATTATTCTAAAATATACCAATATAAAATGAGTTTTTTTCAAAAACGAAAAACTAATTAGATTTATCAAAATTGCATGTTATTAAATAATACTCTCCGTCTCAATTTATTAATTCCAAATGAAAATAGCAGAGAAACCAATGTACGTGAGTGTAGTGAAATTAATAATTTATTGGTAAGTGTGAAAAAATTTATTATTTTTGGAATTGAAACTAATAAATAAGACAGACAAAAAAAGATGCGACTAATAAAATGAAACAGAGGGAGTATATCATTTGAAATTGCAAATGATATTGTTTGGAATTAAGATTTTCATACTTTTCTCGTGTTTTTCTATTTTTTCACAAATAATTTTAAAGAGTTTTAATATGATTTCCTTTTCTTTTTTCCCAGACAACATAATTTAGAAATAAGCATATTATTTATATAATGACATGAAATTTGGGCAAAGTTAATTTTATGTCATTGGAAAAGAATTTTGATCCTATATTTATATAGCTTAAAATAATTTACTAATTTTAAAAAAATATGCACAATTCTATCTTATTTGTATATTTATCGCTCTTTTTTTTTTTTTTTAAATAGGGGTACTCAAAAATCAAAATTCTGAAGAATCAAATTCCTCACCAAACTTTATTTTTAATCTTTTCTTCTTTTATATCATATATTTTGGCTATAAAATCAACTGCGGCGTCTCTCTCTTAAGATATGTTAAAAGAGTGATAAAGCTCTGTTAACCAAGAAGTGAAGACATTAAACATCCATATTATATAGAATGGCATCAAAAGCCAATAATTATAACGTCACAGTTGTGGTTGATAACCAATGCTTCTTTTCGTTCCAACCATTGATTTCATGCTCTTGTCTTCAAATCCCTCTGCTATTATTGTTTCCACATTCTTCCATTCATCCCCACTTTCTTCATCTGCAAAACAACCAAAATCACAGCTCAAATAGGATTCAATCATCAAGTGTTGGTATGCTTTCTCAAGAATGGAAAAGGAAGGGTGTGGTGCCTGAAGCATTCACTATTGAGAACTCAGTGAGACGTTTGACACAATCTTTGAGTGCTTGGAGCTCTGCTTCTTTCTCATGGAGCTTGGAATGAGCATGTTGCAACTCCGCCTCGAGCTCGATTATTTGGCTTTCCTGTTGTTCAACCAGCAATTCACACAGTTTTTCATTCAGTTCAGCTGGCAACACTCCACTGCATTGATATGAGTTTGCATTCTCAAAGTCATCTGGTGGCTGTCTTTCAGCTGAAGATTCGACCTGCTGCGGATCACATCAGTATCATATATTCATTCATGAACTGCTTGATTTTCAGTCTTCAACAGTTGAACATATTTGTGAAGTCAAGATCCATGCTGCATCATTACTTTTTTTTTTTAGTAGCTAAGCAATGAATGTTTACCCTTCTTAATATCAATTTATAGCCTGAACTTTACCCAAAAATGCCATCAAAAAGAGCTAGCCTTTGAACACCTTTCCAAATATTTCATCAACTTTGAAATATGCAAAGCTTTTGAACACTTCTCCAAGATTTTACAAAGGAAAAAAAAGCACAGAAATCATGAGGTGGCACCTCTAAGTCCGCCGTTTAATTGCAAGAAAATGATATGACCTTTAAACACATGAAAGAAAAAAAAAACAGAGCATGGAATGGCAATATTTAACAGTTATTCTCAATTTCCAGATCTTCACCCAGATTGTGTTGTGACTGCCAATAAAACCATATTAACCTAACAATTCATCCCGTTGTGGTTTGGTGATTGAGTTGGGAATCCATCCATATGGATATGATCTAATGTTCTTGTAGCATCTCTGGCTACAACATAGGGAGTTAAAAAAAATACCTAGAGTTCCAATCATGCGGGAAAATTTTAAAAAAAAACACGAAAATGAAGAAGTAAATGGATTACTACACTGCAAGGGGCACAAGGAATGACATTGTAATTACCAGATTAAGATTAGCTAAAACAAGAACTCACCTCAAAGATATCTGTTCTTCCTTCAGAACTAGCACCTTCCATAGCACACCAGGGCAGTTTTTGTAGTTCAGACTCTAGCTCTGCTTCCAACTGGTGCATTTCCAACACCTCAGGCTGCTGATTATCCATAAGAATGCTACTTGCAGATTCACCTTCGTCCGTGAAAGTAGGACAAATTGCTCGTATATTATCTTTGCTCTCAGTAACTGCTCTGGCGAATAATGGATCATTGCAATTCCTTTCAACAAACTTCTCATTTATTTCAGCCTCATTCTCAGCCACTGGGGCATTCACATTAAGCAAATTTTTCCTTCTTGATATTTCAGCTTTTAGTTCTTTGACAGTTTTTACAGTCTCATCCATTGCAGAGTTTAACCTAGAGATTTCAGAAGTCCCGGCTGACATCATATACATTATACCTACACCGACTCCCCAGCTAAATGAATTATCTGAGAGGACAAAACACATTGATGTCTATTTTAGTATTCAAGAAAGTATGTAAAATAACAAGACAATTACCAGGGAAACCAGTGACAGGATAATCTTGTTAGTAACCATATATCAATCTTGATTATAGTGACAGAAATCACATGCCCATACGTAAATGAAAGAAGTAAAAAGAAAGAAAAAAAAGAAAAAACTACTAGAGGGATAAAGGAATAACTGAGTAACACTTAAAGTAGATAAATAATTCTAGTATCTGCAACTAAAAACAACCACTTTTGTTGAAGCCAAAGAAAAGCAAGCCTGATTATGCCATGTTATTTCATTTGAAGCATCAGTATTTAACATAAATGCTAAAGGTTTAGTGGCCATAACAGCAAAAAGATAGGAAAGATGAATAATTTATCTGATTCTATTCATCCTGCCATAGCTATGAGCTAACAGCGGAAGAGACTTGGATCATGTATTGCAGATTGGTTTTAGGTGCCTCCTAAGGTCAACCGCTGGTGTTTACTTACCCAAAAAATACAGAAATTTCAAAAGAGGCGGTGGTTCACTCGGGAAATTTTGGTTTGTTTCAAGCTAACTGACGAGCTAGCCTGCCTCAAGCTCAAGGTAAACCAGTTAGCTGGTTTGACTTAGTTTCTTACAGGTTCTTTTTCAGCCCAGAATAGATCAAGCAGATGTGTGTGTGTGTGTGAAAACATATGAAAACTAATGGTTAATGGTGGGCTTTTTTATCTGAAGGCTGTGAAGATGGCCCTCACTGGGTCACTGTGAGCACCTAAAGCATGTGAACTTTATGAAATTCACCATAAAACTTTATCAACACTTCCTTTTTCTTTTTCTTTTCACTTTCCTCCTTTTATGTTGATGACATGCTCGAACGAACACAAAGGAAATGATCATGTCTACAATGCGCAAAATGTGCTCGATCCCAGAGTCAAAATTCAGATCCTTGCCTATAATTCACCGGATCACGTCCAAATCTCTAGATTTCATGCTTATCAAAATACTTTTACACTTAACACATATTGCAATTATATAAAATTATTTGAGCAGAAGAACTTCATAATTGTATTGTCTGTCAATTAAAAATAATAAAAAAAGCTAACCTTTTGACACACAAGGCTCACATTTTCCTGCAGCAAGCTTGCTAGTTCTCCTCTTCTTCAGGCCAATAGAAATCCTCTTTGCACTCCCATTTCCTACCTGATCCGCCACCATCTCTTTCCTACCCCCATTCTTCTTTCCCCTTTTCGAACCATCATTTTTCTTGAGCAATTTGAACCCATTCCTGGTATTCTTCCTAAACTCCTTAGACGCTGTTTCCGGACAAGAAAACCTAAAGATTGTGGCATCGTCGCCGCCGTGTGTTTCCTTCGTCCCTTGACTGCTGCTGCTTTCTTTAAAGCCACCATCCGACTCAAAAACTAAATCTTGTTGCCCTGATGATCTAGTTTCAACAGATTCTAAGAAATCTCGGTTGCATTCGGAAATAGGGATTTTGGTTTCAGCCTCATTGGGGCTGATAAATTTCTTGGCTAAGATCCCAGATCCAGCTGCTGCGGCTGCAGCTACTAGGACTTGCCACATCTTGGTGTTTGAGAATCTAGAGCGTGGACAAGGCTACCAAGAAGAAAGAAGGGTGCATTCTAGAGAGAGATGGATCATTCAGTCGGCTTTGATTTGAAAGCTTCAAGTGTTGGGTGTGGAAGCATGTGAATTGAGAGTGAGAGTTGTGTAGCATTATTAACTCCTTTTAAATTTAAATTAATATTCACGTGTTCCCGCTTTCTCTCTTTTCTCTTTCTACATTTTTTCTTCGCCGATTTAATATCCCAACTCCCATTTTTCTTTTTTCTTTTTTTATAATTATGGTGGTAAACAATTTAAATATAAAAAATGTTTTTTTTTTCTTTTTTCAACTCAAATTGATCATAAGCAAAAGTAATTTAGCCACTGCCTTACAAGATTGGAGAATCTCCCTACTAGCATTACTATTACACCCTTTATATTATATTTGAAAATTAATATTTTTTTATTTTAATGGTAATCTTTATATTATTATATTTTGTATGAAATTACATTTTACTTCTTGATATTTGCAATAGCATTTATGATGATTTATTATAGGGTAATTCTAAACATAGTCACAAAATTTCTTAATATAGTCACCAAAATCTTTAAAAATAAAATTATCACTTAATATTATTACTTTAGCCTTACAATCTCTAATTTAAAATATTAACTAAAATAGTCATAATCCTTTTTCATTTTATTCTAAAATGCCATATCTCTAATACGTTCATTTCATAGCCTCATTTTCGTCCTTCACAAAATTCCAATTCAGTTTCACCTAGAAATTAACAACATAATGTGAAATTAGCGTTAGCAGATTCAACAATTGCCATGCTTCTTTAATTAAACAAATTAAAGAAGAAAAACCTTGTGCTTGGAGAAAGGCACGGTAAGAAACGTTGGAGTTTGAGGCAACTGGCTTCAGGTTTTTCTTTCCCATCATTATTGATTATTATGTTGAAAATCATTATTTTTGTAAACGGTGTATTGTCAAAGTACCTCCAAAATAACAGAAACCACCATATTGATCGAAGAAGAAAGAAGATAGAAACTAGAGTAGAAGATGATCTGATAATTTCGTATATGGAAAGAGTGTACATGCATGATGTATTTATAGACAGTTACAGCTCAATTCTAGATATTTCCATACAACGAACTCCTACTATATATTTGTTGTAACTAACTGAGAAGCTTCTAGGTCGTCAACCAACTTGCTTATCTATCGAGAGCTTCTAGAATCACTCACGTCCCTTTATACTGCTGCATGGCGTACGTGCATCCTTCTTGTCGCCTTCGTACTCCTCATGCATGCATAAACTTAACACCCCCCCCCTCAAGTTGCACATGTCTCATGTGAAGCTTGGACAACAACGGTAAGAAGACAGCAGTGGAAAGAGATTTGGTGAACAAGTCGGCTGGCTGGGAAGAAGAACGAATGTGCGTAGGAAGTAGAAAGCCTTGTTTGAATAGATCGCGGACCACATGACAGTCGATGTCAATGTGTTTGGTCCGCTCGTGAAATACGGGGTTTTCGGAGATGTGGAGAGCGGCTTGACTATCACACCGGAGAGAGATAGGTAATTGAACCGAGTGCGCCAAATCCGTAACATATAGGATATCCACTGAAGCTTACGAGCTGTAGCAGCCATAGCACGGTACTCCGCTTCCGCCGAAGGACAGGAAACAGTCGATTGTTTCTTAGACTTCCAAGAAACAAGACAACCACCAAGGAAGATGCAAAACCCTGTGAGAGAACGACGAGTGGTTTTACAAGCTCCCCAATCTGCATCACAAAACCCTTCGAGAAGAAGACTGTTTCTGAAAGAGTAGAACAGCCCTCGCGAAGGACATCCAGCAGCATACCGAAGCACATGAACCGCAGCATTCCAATGTGAGGTATGTGGAGATTGCACAAATTGACTTAATTGCTGCACCGCTTAGCTAATGTCTGGACGAGTGTAACTCAGGTAAAGAAGGCGACCAACCAATCTCCTATACTTTTCTGGATGTTCAAGAGAAGAAGACTCGTCCTTGTCTGTTGCTGCAAACTGTAAACCAGCTAGGAGTGGAGTGATTGCTGGAGAGCAATCAAGAAGACCAATATCACGTATGATGTCTGAGGCATACTTGGTTTGGCTGATGTACATACCCTTATCAGACCGTATAAACTCCATTCCAAGAAAATAAGAGACAGCGCCCAAATCCTTTATAGTGAAAGAATCATCCAAAAACTTCTTAACTTGTTGCATTAAAAGGGAGTTAGAACCAGTGATCAAAACATCATCCACGTAAATAAGGAGGAACATAAAATCACCATTCTTGCAGTAAGTGAACAAACAATGATCATGAGCTGACTGGTTAAACCCAAAAGAGTGAAGCTTACTGGTAATTTCTTGATTCCACTGTCTGGAAGCATGCTTTAAACCGTATAATGACTTCTTTAAACGACATACTTGACCTTGCCGAGCCTTGGAATAACCAGGTGGAGGTAGCATGTAAATGTCTTCATTGAGGGAACCATGGAGAAAGGCATTATTGACATCCAATTGTTGGATGTCCCAGCCTTTAGCAACTGCAAATGCAATGAGTAAACGTACACTAACAATCTTGGCAACAGGAGAAAATACCTCCATGTAGTCTTCGCCTTCGATTTGTGTGTACCCTTTTGCAACAAGCCGAGCTTTGAATCTCTCTACACTGCCATCTGCAAGACACTTGATTTTGTAAACCCACTTACACCCAACTGCGGTTTTGCCCGGAGGTAACAATGTAAGTTCCCAGGTGTTATTCCTCTCTAGAGCATCTATCTCTAGCTGCATAGCTTCCTGCCATTTGATGTTAGTACGAGCTTGATTATAAGAAACAGGTTCATGTAAAGTTGACAAAAGAGCAACAAGATTAGCATGAGCATTGGGTGAAGGGAATCGTGAACTGAATCGCGAAGTCCGTTTGCCGGGATCGTTAATTGGAATATCAAAAATAATTAACTATGCCTATGATTAATCCTAGCATGCTCCTATTATAATGCATAAGGAGGTTTATGCGGAATACTTGGATTGATGAAACCTGAAGAATACGTGCGCAGAGATTCCCTTTGATCTTTTCCCACGCACAAAGATTTAATTTCCTAACAGATTGAGGAAATTAATCTTACGAAAATAAAGTAATATTTTCGAAAATAAGAGGAGAGAGAAGAAGAAAAATCCTCCTGATCTGATCTTTTGATCTGTATCCCAACTCGATATGAAAATCTGGTGAAGATTCTCTATCAGATCCCTTGCCCGGTTGAGAAGCAGAATTTCCTCCTTGTTTCTAGATCCAGTCGATCGCCACAGCTCCCAATTCCCGGTTTGCTGTGTGCAACTTGTGATCTTGTGTGGTGTGTTGAGATCTGAAAAACTGAGGCCTATTTATAGGAAATTCTAGACTCCTGTTGGGCTTGAGTTATCATGGGCCAGACCAGGGACCAGAATGCAAATAGCAAATAAGGTCTATCAATTAATTAATTCTCATATTCAACCCAGAATATACTTAATTAATTAATATTGATTCATGCCACCAGAAAATCAATACTGTCCTACCTATTTGCTACCACGTTTTGAGGTACAGGTTGCATTGGACTCGGTTTATCCCCACATTTAAGGTTACAGACATTCGTTAATT
>JAPKLW010000333.1:6015-80138 GCA_026898455.1 Plectranthus barbatus | reverse complement strand
GCTATTATCGGTCCCATCTTCTGTGGTTGCTTCTCAAAAATCAATTGCAGAAGCTGTGATGCTAAGTGCCACTTGATTGGCTTGGATCTCAATAGTCTCAAAAACAAGTCTCGGTGACCGTGGGGGCTAATAGAGTTTATGCCTGAAATTGTTTTACAAAGCCAGATCCGAACTTCTGATCGGCATTCTGATGATATGAATGACCAGATAACTTGTTCCAACTCATCAAGAAGTGATATCCTCCTCTTGCAATATTCATCACTTTCCGTGTCATTGTCCCAAGCGGGCTCACGAAGAAACAGCTCAAGCATTTCTGCAACACCAAATTATTCAACACCAAATGATTTACCATTCTGAACCATGTAACAGAAGCAAACTGCATGTCAATTGTCAAGCACAGCTCAAGAAACATGATAGTGGTGCATAATTCCATCCAATAACAGCAACGTCAATTCATAAATCTCCGATGCTCAATGATAGCATCAACATAAATTCTAAGAGGCGAAGGCTTAATGCATATAATCATTCAACACGCCAACAGACAACAGCTCGCTCACTTCTCGAGACTGAAGTCACGCAACCACATCCATGAGTAAGGATCCTACCATCCTCCTCAATAAAATAAATAAAGATATAAAGCAAATTCACAAACACCAACTCGCTCAGAACCCTCTCCAAACTCCATATACGCGAACGTACATTCAGACACCGGTTTGAAGAACAAATTCGTGCGCAACAGAAGAACAAATAAAGTAGATTAAACAATCAATCCGCAAGCAAAAACACAACACACACCTGAAATCTGCAACGCCTCCCTGAAGAGTTCCTGTTAAACTTAGGGTGCAAATTGGGGGTGCGAAAATCTCACTCCACACTTTCAAAAAGCTCAGCTGCGATTTTGCACATTTGGCGACCAATTTCACCGATTAACCCGCCGCCGTCTCGCAATCGGAGCGTGAGAGAGAATCCTTAATTGTTTACTGCATATGCCTAAGGAGTATAATAAAAATAAATATTAATATATAATACATATAATTTAAATAGTATTATAAAATCATCAAATCAATTAAAATTAATATATATTATATTAATATCTACCCGCAGCCTTCTTCCCCTTCCCATTCCCGCACGGCCGCATCCAGCTGCGCCCCTCCCCACTCCGGCAGCCCTCCTCCCTCTCACTCCAACACGCAGGCCCTCATCAGCCAAAATTGAAGTGGGTATGCTAAGCTTAGATCGATAAAAAAGCAAGATATAAGTAGCATTTGAAATAAAGTTTTTGAAATTTAAAATATGAAGTTTTATATTAATAATTGAACACTTTTATGCATACATCTATTATATATTACTATATTTCTACACTTATTATGTGATATTCATTAACTTCCTACATTTATAAATAATATTTGATATATTTATATATAAAAAATAGATATACTTCTATATAATTATAACACTCTATAATAAAATCGTAAGTACTAGTAGGAATGCCAATTTAGTTCGTAACCGATAGACTGACCCGAATAATTCGAGCTAAATACCAGAATAGGGTTGAAAAATTATAAATCATTTAAAAATCCGGCTAAACAGGTTACGGTTGGCCCGTTGAACCAGATAAATATGAATTAAATATTACTTTTTCCCTCCCACATAAATTGTTCACCTTTAATTTTTTGTCAATCAACTTTTCAAAAATATCAAGTTTTTTACACTCACTAATAAAATATTTTTTACTACCACTCACATATCTTGGTTATGTTCTCGGGTCAAATTGGGACAATTTGACCGGGACAGAGGAGTAAGTTTTAAATTGTGGTAACCACTTTGAATTTATCAATGTGTTTAATAATCACACACATAAAAATATAAGTTTGATAGCCACTATTCAATTTTGTTTTATTCTACTTTCCCTTTCAAGCTTCAAGATCACTTCACTTTATTAAAGTTCTTTTCATTTTCTGGAATATTTATTATTGTATTTATTTTAAATATATTGTAATAAATTGCAACCCTTTAAAACTCATATTTTGGGATCATTTGTAGTCTCTTTTATTTCGAAAATTCTCTCTTAAGTTGCTACAAATTTTTTTAAAATATTTGTAAGAGTTTTGCTTTCAATTTTCGAAAAGTTTGTTGCTTTCAACTATTTTTCTTTATTTTTCATTGATTTTATTCATTTATTGTGAGGATATTTGTTAAAGTTTTATGAAATGTTTTTTTATTTAGAATTTTTGCAATTTCAGGATTGTTATTGGTAAAAATAGGGTCAAGTTTTATGATCTAGTACCGTTGCACAAACCATTCGCATGATCTACATTTCTCAACAACATAACCGGAGTTCCAACTTTTAAATAGAGATCATGATTTGGTACTCCAAAACAGTTGAGGGTATTTAGGAACTCTGGAGTGTGTATATTCGATAATATCGATCCATTAGAATCAGATGTACACGTACTATATGAACTTAAAAATGATCGATCTTCTTCCTCATTGAGCGAAACCATATATTGGTTAATTGTTTCTACAACTGCCAGTGTTGGTGCCAAAATTGCTCTTTCTTGTAAATGACTCCTAGTGCCAACAACGTCACCTCTTGCATCATATATATGATCCACGATTGTTGCAATAGGATCACCAAAGTATTTCAACAAAATGTCATCCGGAAGATCAATCATTGTTTCTCCATCATTAGCACCTCCATTTACGCCATCTCCTATACTTGCAATCCAATGACCAAACTCCTCTAATTGATTTGATTCATCAACATAAATTGCATTTTGAATTCTCATATTTTTGCTCAATCACAACACAGTACAATCATCCCAAAGATACGATGAATTAATTGCTGAATTCACAATATCTTGTCGGCTATCTTTTGGAATGACGGGTAGAATTTGACGAAAATCTCCACCTAAAATCACATTTTTACCACCAAATGGTGAATTAAAGCTGTCACGGTTGGTACTGCGCATTATATCACAACAACTTCTATCCAAAGCTTCAAAACAGAACTTGTGCATCATAGGTGCTTCATCCCATATTATAAGTTTGGCTCTTATAATCAACTCAGCAAGTGGACTTCCTTGTGAGATGTTGCAAGTAGAATCTTCATGGGGATTGATGGAAATCTTAAAGCGTGAATGTGCCGTTCTTCCTCCCGGTAACAAAAGTGAAGCAATTCCACTGGAAGCAACATTTATGACAATTTCTCCCTTTGAACGTAACGCTGCAGACAATCCTTTCCAGGCAAAAGTTTTCCTTGTTCCTCTATATCCATATACGAAGAAAAGTCCTCCTTTATTTGATTTTACAGCTTTCAAAATTGTATTATGAACACATCGTTGTTCATCTGTACACTTGCTTAAGAAATCAAGGTAATCTTGGTATTGAGTTTCTTGATTATATCATAACTCTTCATTGATGATTGAATTACCGATTGTCCTCTAAAAATATCTCTCTTCAGGAAACGGCATGCAATCCAAGTCACTTAGACTTCTACCAAGATTTCTCAACAATTTTTCAATCTCTACTAAAGCATAACTTTTTACTTCATAATCATCAAGTGTTAATTCTGTAGTAAATATTTAAAATTAATAGTGAATGTAAATTATTAGTCACATATAATATTAAATTAATTTAGTATAATTAAATGATAAATTCATACCTGGGTGGCACAAAGATATTCTTTGATTGTAAACAATATCATCAGATAAATAAGACCAACATTCATCCCAAACTTTTTCGGGTCTTGCAAGTGAACCGACAAATAATAAGGTGACAAAAAGAGATCGCAGAGATTTTGCTGATGCCCATTGACTTGCCTCTAGTATTCCATCAATGTATTCCTTATCATCTTCAATCTGTCCAAGAGCGTAGCAAGCATCTCGAAAAGTAGAATACTGAACTCCATTATGCACTTGATATCCTCATAACTTGTTGGTCCACGAACAACATTTAAAAGACATCTCAAGTAATACAATTCTCCAGATCCAGGAGGCACATAAAACAATCTTCCAAGAGCATATCTTGTTTTTCTTGGCACCCATGCTCGTATATCTTGCTTCCAGACAAATTTTGTTGGGAATTCAGCATATGTGAGTTTGCGTGCCTCTGGATATGTTTTATTTGCTTCCATCCATGCCATGAATTTGCTTTGTTTAACTGTAGGACGATCAACAACAACATCTATAGGATCCGAATCAGAAAATATGACATTTTGCTCACCGGGGAGATGAAAAGACAATCGTTCAACAGCTGGATCTCTATATTGCATCTCAAATCCAAAAATCCTCCAAGCTGCTTCGCACGGTGATATATACCGACAATCATAATACATTTGCACCTCGTCACGATTTTGGAGGGGTTCATCTTCACTTGAGCTTTGATAAAAAGATGCAGTAACACGATCATGGCCTTTATTTGTGTATTTGAACAAATACTTGATTGATCTTGATTGATTGCACCATTCAACATTGATATGTCCGTCATATTTCATCAATAAATATTTGTTATGCGGAACAACATATCTATTATCTAGTGGTACACCATTTTTTCAACAAACTGACCATTATCTCGACGCCTATAAATAGAATATCCATCTTCATCTGTTGTTGTCGAACACACAAATCTTTTTGGAAAATACTTGGAATAATTCCCATTCGACATGCATGGAGACTTCTTGTGAGTTGTACCGCATGGACCATGTATCATGAAATCTTGAACAGCTTTATAATAACCCGGCTCAGTGTCTTTATCAGGAATTTCTGCTGAGATTATTTTGTCAATATCTTCACCAGTAGGATGCTTGTCTTCCTTACTCAAAAATAATAATATATGAGCATGTGGTAATCCACACTTTTGAAATTCAATAGTGTAAACCACTGCAAAAGATATTTTTAATTAAAATTCAAGATTATGTCATATAATATTTAGGTATCAAATTTTAAACAAAATGTTAAGTTAAATTGTAAGCGAGAATTACCTGCCACAACTTTACCAAAAACTTTGTTGTGCCTTAGATCTTTTATCAAATCGTCCAACTTCATCTTGAAAACTCGGGAAATTATGTTCGGACGATCTTCTGGTTTCAAACCTCTATTTTCACAATACCTTATGATTTCCGGCCATTTAGGATTACACGTGAATGTGATAAATAAATCTGGATATCCTGCCCAACTACAAATTGCCATTGCATCTTGGTAATTCTGAATCATATATCGAGCTCCACCAGTGAAAGATGACGGTAATATAATGCGTTTACCCTGCGTGGTTGGATCAGTTTCCCCCCTCAAGACTGCATCTATTAAGCCCTTATACATCTCTGCACGTAACTCTTTCTGATGTGTGCGGATATATGTCAATCTATTAGACTCTATCATTTTATATGCATCAACCATGATTGTTGGAATAATCGCATAGATGACATAATATTCCTGGGCTCATTATGCCTTTCATGCAATCGATAGGCAAAGAATTCTCTAAAACTGACCCTTTTTCGTGCATTATTTGATATTCCAGACACTCTTGAATAAGGAATATCTTCTCTGTATCCATCCTCTCCGTAAGGAAACAACAATGGATACTGCAGAGCAAGATATGAAGCATGAAGCTCATTTATGCGTTTTAAATATCCTGATTTTGTTTCAAGAACTATATCTCTATCTCCCATTGACTCATCAAAATCTCCAACAATTAATGCAGCAAGTTCGGTTACTGTTGGAAGATTATATTGGCGTTCATCCTTTCCTCTTCTTCCTATAAGCCGTAGTTTAAAATTTGAACCATTATTCTCCAAAAATTTATCTTTAGCCATTCGGAAGGACTTCACCAATACATTATTCTCATCTAACATATTCTTCAAACCAGCCACAATCTTTGCATGCAATAAATTCAAATTGCTCTGTTGCCTACAAAAATAAATTCATACTATATAAGCAATAGAATTATTAAAAAAATACCAAATAAAAATTATGTATAAAATTAACTACTAACCGGACAGAGAGCAATCTGTTTGTGATTTCATTCTCGGTATCATATATGTACAACTGTGCGAATTTGGGCTGACAACCATCAACAGGAAGTAGACTTCCGATTGAATGATAATTTTGACCATGCAATCGAAAAATTGGCGCCGAACTCCCATTATTTGAGCTATTGTCAATCTTTCCTCCCAATGATGTAAAAGAGAACATGCTATTGTATGATCTAATATTGGCCAAAAAATGCTTGCTCATTTCATCATTTCCAATAATCAGATCTTGTAAAATTTTGGGCGGGCTTTTCATTTTTGCTAGTTTGATTTTTCCATTCCTGCAACAATTGAAATATATGGGATCTTTCGCTTTATAATCTTTACGTAGACGTTCACTGTACCAAAATAAAGCCCCACAGTATTTGCATGAATGTATTGGATCACCAATATCCCAATAGTCCACTGCATAAGAATTATCATTTAAAATACATGTAAATAATCAATCTTAAATTATAGTAAAAATTATTATTTGTTCATGTATTAAAGAAAATTAGTGTGAATCTTAAAAAAACATATCACATTGTTCCACAATAAACTGTTGAACAATTTCCACTGCAGCTATATTATGATTACCTATTGGAGTGACTACACAAAAATTAAGAGAAACAATAATTTCATTTATATATATACAATATAATGTGTATTGCATTCAATAATGTTAGTTTAAAGAAAATAAAATAGAAAGTAAGCTAAGTTTTACTCAATTATTGCAACTTACTATTCTCCAAATCAACACCATTTGAATCAAAATGATCAATTGTTTGATTCAACGTGCCCACATTGCTTTCGTGCAAGACATCAAATTGGGACCTATCCAACTCCATTGCATCCTCAAAACTCAAGTCTACAAAGGTTGATGTTTCAATATTGGAAATATCACTTCTAGCGGTGGCTACAAAAAACGATATAAAAAATTTAGTAAGATCTTAGAAAATTCATTAAAATATATATATATATATATATATATATATAAAAAGTAATTGTAATATTTTCATGAACACATTTAATGTAAGAAGACAACCTTCCACATTATTTTTGGTATAAAATGTTATTTTCACTTATTCAACTCACTTGAAGCATCATTTGTCAAATCTATCGGTGTAGATGTTTCAATATTTGAAATATCCCTCGTTGGATATTTAAAATAATATGTGACACCAATCTGGAAATTAGTCTGAATGATAGATCCTGACGTTCCATTCAGATTAACTGCAAAATAAAAATAGTTATTCATTAAATTTAATTTTCTTGGTAGAAAATACAATTCACATCTAAAAAACAAATTAGTTTATTTCATTACTAAAATTAGCATTTTTAAAATCACTTAGTTGTGAATTGTCCTGTACAAAATATTGCCTTTGACTTAGTGATTGGATCGAATTTAGAGAATTACACACTTACAATGACAAATAATCACCTATCGACACAATAAATAACAATAATAATAATAAATGCCTACAATATGATAAAATAACCAACTTCACTTAAACATTGCATAGTTGATTAATAATAACACCTTAAAATTTACAGATTTACATTTTAATGAAACTTTGTGCTTTCATATGATATTTTCTAATTATTAAACTTAATTTCAAATATATGGCTAAATTAACATGAAATGAAAGTCATGTAAATTAACATTAAATGAAAATTAAAGTGAAATGGATTAACTTTAATTTTGGTGGGAATTTTTCTAATTACAAAAACTTAATTTCATATATTTTGTACTTTCCTCAATTTTTATTTGGGTATACTAAAGTTATATTATTTAGTTAATTTTGACATGTATTACATTATATTATATTTAGTTAAGTTAATTGATGATAAATAAAATATAAAATGATATAAAACAATTGATTGTAATTTTTCCATGAATATACTCGTTTTAAATTTAGATGATCAACTAAAAAATGAAAACTTCATTAATTTTAATCAAGCATCCGTCTATTAAAAATACATAAATAACAATTCAATTTGTGAAAATATTATTGATAAATAAAAACTCAATTTATAAAAACATTTCCAATTTTTTAAGTATTGGAATCTAAAATAGGTAGTTCAACATAACTGCTATAATCATATAATTATTTATATATTACTCGTAATGTAAATACGACAAAAATACATTCTTAACACATTATTTAAATTATTTGAGTCTTATTTTTCCTAAGATTTATGGTGGGAGACCAAACAATTGGATTTATGTAACATACTTTATTATAGATTACATTATGCTATTAATAGATTTTAAATTATATATATATATATATAGTAGTGATCATATGTTACCCATTCTCTAGATGTTATATAAGACTAAATCTCAACCATTTATGTTATCAATCTAACGGTTATTAAATTATGAATTAATTTTTATTTTTAATGTGTAAATATAAATTAAGGGTATATTAGGTAGATTAGGTAATTAATTTATATTATTCTTTTTCATAAATCAATCACACGTTGTTTCTTATTTTTCCTTCTCTTATCATTTTTCTCTCTCCTCTATAATTCCTATAAAACTTTAAATAATCATAACTTCTTCAATTTGAATTATTTTTTCACTTATTATATATCAAATTAAAGATAATTTAATTACCTTTCTAACGAAATCCCTATTGCATATGTTAGGAATAAAGTAATTGTAGCAAAATCAAATAATGTAATAGCTAAAACTAAATAATGTAACATAATAATAAGAACAATCTAATACTGTAATACTAATAAAGAGAATTACAGATTGATGAATAAAGAGAACTATTTGTTTCTTTTTTCGGCAAGAAATCAGACATTAATAATGTAATATACAATAAACACATAATGTACCAATCATTCGATATACAATGCACCATTCATACAATACTTTTATCAACGTTAAGCAACCGCCAAAAAACAGACATGAATAATATAATATACAGTCAAATAATGTAATATACAATCAATACATAATGTACCACTCAATCAATATATAATGTATCATCTATAAAACTTTAAATAATCATAACTTCTTCAATTTGAATTATTTTTTCACTTATTATATATCAAATTAAAGATAATTTAATTACCTTTCAAACGAAATCCTTATTGCATATGTTAGGAATAAGGTAATTGTAGCAAAATCAAATAATGTAATAGCTAAAACTAAATAATGTAACGTAATAATAAGAACAATGTAATATTGTAATACTAATAAAGAGAATTACAGATTGATGAATAAAGAGAACTATTTGTTTCTTTTTTCAGCAAGAAATCAGACATTAATAATGTAATTTACAATAAACACATAATGTACCAATCAGTCGATATACAATGCACCATTCAGACAATACTTTTATCAACGTTAAGCAACCGCAAAAAAACAGACATGAATAATATAATATACAGTCAAATAATGTAATATACAATCAATACATAATGTACCACTCACTCAATATATAATGTATCATTCAGACAACTCTTTGATCTATATCATGCAATCATAAGAAATACATACATAAATAATGTACATACGGTTGAATAATGTACTATAAAGCCGATACATAATGTACCACAACACATATTGTACAATTCAGACAACACTTTGATCTATATATTGCAACGCAAAAATACATATATGAATAATGTAATATTCATGTGACACATAATGAAATCACTCAGTTGATGCACAATGTACCATTCATGCAACAATTTGATCAATATCATGCAACCGAAAAAATAAATATGGATAATATAATACAAAGACGACACATAATGTAGCACTCGAACACTTTTTTTATGTATAAAATGCAACCGCAATTGTGAAATCAAGATTTTTCCCAATTTTTATAAGAACAACATCGAAATTAGGTAAGTATACTACATCATTACATTATTCTCTATATTATGATACATTATTTAGCTTTACCTATTACATTATTTAATTTTACTTCGATTATCTTATTCTGAACATATGTAATAGGGATTTCGTTTGAAAGATAATTAAATTATATTTAATTTGATATATAGTATGGAAAAAAATAACTTAAATTGAATGAGTTATGATTATTTAAAGTTTTATAAGAATAATAAAGGAGAGAGAATATTGATGGGAGAGAGAAACAAGTAATTATGTAAGATTGGGTTGGTTAATGAGAAATAATAATATAAATTAAATACCTCACTACCCTTATTATATATTTAATCATTAATATTTAAACTTAATCCTATCCATCCAAATTCAAATTGGAAGGTTGGATTTTAGTCTCATATAACATAGGAAAGCTATGTAACTATATAATGCAACCCTATATATATATATATATATATATATATATATATATATATATATATGTATATGATGCTGCCCACCTAATGTGAGCATTCCGTGAGCAAATAAATATTACATATCTTAATTGGATGGATAGACCATATGATTAAACTTATAAAATTAATATAATTATAATAAATTAAAATTATAAAATATTAAGTTCAACCAAAGGGTTCATCCGCCCATTTAAAGTATACAATATTGTTGTTGCTCGCACATATCATTTCTCACACAATCAAATATTGAATGAATAGCTGAGGATATATCCATTGATATAATTGATAATTTTTAGTTTGTAAATATAAGCAAGGTTTAATGTTTGATTAAATGAAAATTTAATTTTATCTATCTTATCTTTTCGTCAAATAAATGAGTAGACTATTTTGGATTTTAAATATTATACGCCTTTCAAAATTGTAAAAATACACACATATATATATATATATATATATATATATATATATATATATATATAGTATTTGTGGTTAAATATATTTATCTCAAAATCTTTAATGAGCTGCATATCATATAAAATGAATTGTTGTAAATACACAATTAATAAAAAAAATTGAATCTTTTAGTAGGGTTTGATTTAAATTTAATCTTCTTTCGCACTCTTTTTTTACATTAATCGATATATATATTAAAAATTATATAGTTCTTTAAATATTGTAAGTTTAAACGGCTAGTTAAGGAAAATAACATTATTAGTAATTATGAATGAATCTTAGATATTTATTAGTATTTTGGATTTAATGGGCTGAACATATCCAATAAAATATTTTTAGGCCACCACCGTAAATATGGAAATAAAAAAAATGAAACCTAGTTGATGACTATAAATCTATATAATATACTAAAGGAGTTCCAGTTTTTCCCTCCAAATTTTTTGAAAAACGTGAACATATTAAAAAATTATTAAATAAATTAATATTGTTTCTACAATTATGGTTAAAATATATCAATATATATAATTTAGTTTTACAAAATTATTAAAAACATTGCATAAATACAACTATTTAGCAAATTAACTTTAGAGTTTTTAAATTGCAAAATTATTTGAAACAAACGACAAAATAAACATATTTGCAATGTACTTTGAATATTAAAATTCTCATTTCATTATTTTAATTTCTAAACTCATATTATTTTTAGGAATCAACGCATTTAATTTTTAATATTTATTTTATTTTCCAAGAACCTAATATTTATGATTTTATAAATGTTAGACATTGAGTCGATAAAATGAACTAACTTAGAATTTAAACTATATTTTTTGGTAGAATATATTAAATTAAAAATATAGACAAATATTGTGAGTTAAATTATAATTTTGTAAGCACTATGTTATGTTTGTAAAGTTGATAATGTTAGGAGTATGAATTTAAATACTTATATTTTGAGTACAACTCCTAATGAATAACATATGTGATGATAATTTATTAGACAAGTTTAGTATGTATTTTTTATAGATTTTTATACAATATATAATAAGTATTATTTTAAGCGAACTAAAATAATGTATTCACTGAAACATAAGTTATTATTCAATAAAGTATATAATATTATTATCATAATATTTTAAATTAGATTATTTGTATATTATTATGAAGAACATATGTTTGCGCAACGCGCACGGGTATAAATCTAGTACAATACTATCTCCATTTTCACTTCCGCCGCAGACCTCGTCCACAATTCCTACACCTAAGACTATCCTCGTCAGTGACCTGCTATGACCCAACCATCGAATAAAATACTTATTTATTTTTCTACCACTACACAACCTACCAATTAATATTTTTTACCTCACATTAGTGACCCAACACAACCTAGCTTTTTAATTAAAATATTAATTTTATTTTCTTCCAATATTATATAAAATATTAAAAATATATTTTTATATACTAAAAATTGAAGAATTACTTAACCAATAAAAATTATTACAATTAGTACAAATAAAATAAAAACCGACAAAATATAATACATCACAAAATCTGAAATTTTAATTAATACAATTTTTCTTTCATGATGTGTGAAATTATAATAATATTGGGTTTAGTAATGACAATTTTTATTTATTGATTTTGGTTTATTTTTAAATTATTATAATATAAATATGAAATTTAAATTACATTTATAATTATATAAGAAATTATTAAAATAAAATAAATTTATTATTGACAAATGTGTGCAACAAAAAATGTGTGTGTGCACTGTGCAGCAAAAAGTGACTGGGGCGCTCCAGATTGGCCTGCAGCCCTAAGTCACACTAAAAATTGCTTTTTCTATTTAATTTTAATATTGTATAATAATATTTTAATGGTGACCCAGTATCCAGAATCATCAATAGAGGCTACTTAATACCAACCATCAGCAGTGGTGACCTTCACCACATGTTTACACATATACCAAGAAATTTTGAAATAAAAAAATTGGAGAGTGCAATGGCCGTGGATGGCCTCTGCCCACTGAAAACCGTTTAACTTTTCTTTCTACAATTATATGTGGCATTTTTTTTTGTTTTTTAGTATAATTTTAACAGTATATAATTATAAAAAAATATTTAAATCATCAAAGAAATTCAATAAATATATGTAATTTATAATTCAGAATTTTTTGCATTGTATTTATATTTTATTAATTTCCATAATTTTTATTTATCAAGTAAGTTTTAAATTTTTAGTACATAATTATTTATAAATTTAACTATGAATTTATAATATTTTTATATAATATTGAAAATGAAAGAAACTAATATTTTAATTAAAAAGCTAGGTTAGATTGAGGTCATTGATGGGGATGTAAATAGGGGTGTGCAGAAACCGAACCTAACCGAAAAAACCGAAGAAAATCGACCGAACCGATCAAATTCGGTCGGTTCGATTTTCGGTCGGTCGATTATCGGTTTGGAGTTGTAAAAACCGATACCTTATCGGTCGGTTGTCGGTTTTGCAAAATTTTACCCGATAAACCGACCGATCGATAAGATATTAATTAATATATTATATATATATAATATTTTAATTATTCTAAAAATCGTAATTCATATTTCCTAAATCTAATTCCTAATTTTCTCAAACAGTCAAACGTGAGTCGTGAAACTCTGAACGGTGTGAAGTTGTGAACTGAACCCTAAATCTCCCTACACCCCCGCGCCCCGCCGCCCCCACGAGTCGCGACTAGTCCACCGACTCCGACGGTCCGACAAGTCCTGCTCAGCGTCGCGCCGTCGGCTGCTACTCAGCCTATTCTCCTACTCGGCGTGCTCGCGCTCGCGCTCTCGCTCTCGCTCGGTCCCTGCTCGCGCTCGGCTGCGCCTGCTCCCATCTCTTCGGTCACCTCACCGGCGTCCCCCCTGCTCGGCGTCCCCACTGCTCGGCTTCCTCCAACCGCTCGGCCACTCAAAGGAACCGCCGCACCGGTCCCTGCTCGCGCTCGGCTTCGCCTGCTCCCATCTCTCCGGTCACCGCACCGGCGTCCCCCTCTCGGTCTCGGCTGCAGTGCTTAGTGCTTGCCTGCTTGGTAAATTTTCTGCAATCAATTTTTCTTTCGTTTATAATTTTGTTATTAAAAACGAAAAATTGTTCATGAATGCTGCTGAAATTGGCCTGAAATATATTATCTGAATTCTGAATTGATTGTGTCTTGTTGCTGCTGAAATATATTCGAATTGATTGTGTCTTGTTGCTGCTAAAATTTTGATTGTTGCTCACTTGCTCTGAATTGATTGTATTCTGAATTTTGATTGGCAGCCCTTATAGGTTCGGTCCAAAAAGCTTATCGGTCGGTTATTGGCCGGTTCTCACTATCGATTCGGTTTTTTCGGTTCTTGAACCGACCGATTGCACACCCCTAGACTTAAATAATACTCCTTCCGTCCCACTCTATTAGTCCCATTTGCCTTTTTGGTCTGTCCCACTCTATTAGTCCCATTTTCTAAAATGGCAAACTTTTTCACACTCATCAATAAAATATTAATTCCACTACACTCACAAACATTGGTTCTTGTGCCGAAACCATATGGGACTAATAGCGCGGGACGGAGGTAGTATTAAGTTATAGGTTGTGTAATGAATGTAAAATAAATTAATATTTTATTAAATGGTTGGGTCACCACTGGTCATTGTAACAAATTTCTTCTTCCTCCTCCTTTTTGTGGTGTAGTTCCGACACGTTGTCGTGCCCTTCTAAAAACCTAACCTTAACCACGACGCACCACATATTATATTTCTCATAATTCGTTCTGCATTGTTATGTGACAAACTACTCCAACCTAATCCAAGTACAATCACATTTTTTATCCGGCCAACTCTAATTTCCAAGTCTGAGACGCCAAAGAGATATTTCTGGTTAGATGTACGTCGTTACTGTAGGCTCAGATCTATGAACATGCAAGTCATCACAGCGGTAATTTTCGCACTTTCATTACGAATGTAGTTTTGTCACTATATTTGTATTTTTTAATTTAATATTAATATGCTATTTTTTATCAAAATAATATCGAGGTATTTGCTCGAGGGCTGTCAAACGAAATAAATTATGTTATGTGGATTGCAAGGACTTTCGGAACAATTGCATGTGCTCGGATCTAAATCAAAACCATAGATCTAAGTCGGATTTATGTTCTGGGTAAGTACGAAACCCCTCTCCTACGGATCCCTCAAGTATAACTTATTATATGTACATTCCTTGAATGTCATTATTTGCATCCGTTTATTTTTTTTTTCATTTGGGACTATAAAATTACTTTATTTGTTTATAGACATAATTGTTTTTCCCGTTTTCTAAGTTTACCACTTTTGTTGACTTTTAAGTTTATGTATTCTAGCATAATTATTTTTCCCGTTTTCTAAATTTGTTTATAAACATAATTGTTTTTCCCGTTTTCTAAATTTGCATATAAATGAAATTTAAACCTAAAAATAAAAGCCCAACAACAATTATAATAATAAAATCTGAAGTTCAAGCGTAGTATTCTCTCGAAGTCGCGTAAGTCGCAGGTAAATTCCTGCAATTGTCGCCTATCTTTCTCGCATTCTTTTCCTTAATTTTACGGTTTTGTGAGCCCTTAAACCAAACAATAATGGAATTTGTGTTTCAACTATTCAAGAATAGGGTCGTTCTGATTAGTTTGTAGTTTCTTCGACTATTTTTACTTTTTTATTGCGGGTGCTAATTGCTATTGGAGTAGAAGTAATAATCTGTGTTTAAAAAAGCGCGCCCGAGGCGCGCCTAGGCGAGGAGTCGCGCCTCGAAACAGGCCGACCGCCTCAATGGGTGTGATGCGCGCAGGGTCCGTGAGGCGCGGTGGAGGCGCCCGAGGCGCGGCGAGGCATGCGAAGCGCGCCCAGGCGAGGATGCCATCGCCTCGTGGAAACTGCCTTTTCAGATTTTTTTTTTTTTTAATATTTAAAATAAAACCCTAAATTTTTAATTTACCCACCCCAACCCTCCGCTCCTAAGTCCGACAGAAAAAACGCAGACGAAAAAATAAGAAGACCGCACGCTCTGAAGCCGACCCACCCCACGCTGCCCGCCGCTCCTTTCCGCCACCGCCGCCGGCAGTCCCGCGTCGCCGTTGCTCAGCCTGCAGCAGCGGTTAAGTTTTTTTTTCTTTTTTTCTTTTTTATCATGTTGACTTCGTTCCTTTCCCTCACCCTCACCCACCGGCCCTGCTTCTCAGACCCTCACCCACCGGCGCTGCTGCCCAGACCCACCGCCGGCGCTGCTTCCCAGACCCTCACCCATCGCCCGCGCCGCTGCCCAACTTGAATTTTAGTTGTTGAATTTTTTTTTTCATATTTCATAAATTATTGTTCAATGACATGAATATATATAATATGACTAATAAATTATATATACATATAATTTATGTATTTTTTTTTGGGGGGTCCTTGAGGCACTCGCCTCGACCTGAGTCGCCTCGCGCCTCGTGCCTCGCACCCTTGTCGCCTCACCTCGCCTCGTGCCTTTTAAAACCCAGGTAATAATCGTGAATGTGCAGCAGCAGCCAAAAAAAATGATTGTGGTGTATTTTTCGAGATGTGTTTTCCAGTTGATTGGGGAGTGTTAGTTTCTAGTTATTGGAATAGACGCTTAGTTTCGTCGATTATATTGTTACCTTATTTATTTTCCTGAGCAGGGATTTTAATGTTATTTGTATTATAGTGAGTAATTCAGATACTATTGCTTGAGTTGGAGGTTAAAATGTGAAAAGTATGGGCAAAGGAAAGAACATTACTGTCGGTTTACATATTGAATCGTAGTTTTCTTGTACATGAGAATTTCTATGTTTTTTTTTCTCAATTATGTTGTTCTCATTTTGTTTTGATCATGCTCTTTCCATGCCCAATCTAACTTTTTTCCCGTTTGGTGTGATTGCCAATTCAAGGTGGTATAGTAATGCTTTTTCTTGGGGACCTTACTTTATGGGCATCACTGATGCAATAAGCTTATTGTTTGCGGCTGCTATTTGGTGTGCTACTTACGCTTTGGTTGCAGTTCTTGGAGTTTTCCAAGCATTTGATTTTCTCAGAACTTCCATCTCCAGCTGACTTAAAAGAGCCGGCTGCTGTTTGGTGTGCTACTTACGCTTTGGTTGCAGTTCTTGGAGTTTTCCAAGCATTTGATTTTCTCAGAACTTCCATCTCCAGCTGACTTAAAAGAGCCTTCAAGATATATAGAAGAAAAAATAAAGAGAAACCACCATGGGTTATGCACAACTCGTCATTGGCCCTGCTGGAAGTGGGAAGGTCATTGACGAAAATTGTATCTCAAATATGTTCTGTTATATCTTTGTACATACAATTTGTCCAAATGGTGGTTAAAAACTGAATTTTCTATGTTTAAATTTATTTCTTCGTGCATCTCTCCTAAGAGCCTTTCTATCTGGTTATTTCAGTCTACCTACTGTTCTAGCTTGTACCGGCATTGTGAAACTGTTGGTCGAGCAATTCATGTTGTAAACTTGGATCCAGCTGCTGAGAATTTCGACTATCCTGTAGCAATGGGTGAGTCTCCACAACTTTCTAATTGATCTATTATTGTTCTTTCGGTTTTCCTTGAGTTTCTAGACCTTTTTATTTCAGATATTAGGGAGCTCATATCTCTAGAGGATGTTATGGAGGAGCTCGGACTGGGTCCAAATGGTGGCCTCATTTACTGCATGGAGTATCCTTCTCAGACACATTACTGTTCATTTCTATTCTGCATTAACTTATGTTTTAGTGCTGTCTTAGTTACTTAGTTTGATGACATGTTGGTCTTCCGTATTGTTGTATCACACTATGTACAACCTTGACTATCCACATGCACCTCGAAGAAAATCTGGATGATTGGCTGACGGAGGAGTTGGATAATTATATACTTGATGATTATTTAGTTTTTGACTGCCCAGGTACACAGCTGTTTCCTGGCATTTTATTCTTTTTGTTCAATAATTTAAGTGATGCTGAGCGTGACATTAAACATCATGGAGTGTTCTATGTGAAACAGGAAGGAATCCTAGATGCTCGACAAATGAAAATGTTTTATGAATCAAAACCATGTATTTATTCAGAAAATAAATACTGGGAATATCTTGTGTGTGGACATAGCTTGCTTGAAAATTATATTCTAATTTCATTGTTAAGGCGGCTTTCACTTGGATGCTCAGAACTTTATTGTGATGGACTTTCAGTTTCAACCTCTTATGTGATTAAGGATGTTGAAAGCTTTTGATGGTCATGAAACATGATAGTTAAGGCAGTTCTATTCCTTTAGTACCTTTCTTTTGTAGAGTCCTTGAGCAGTTTTTACGGGCACTTTTAAATATTGATGATCAACTCTAGATGCTTAAAGGTTATTTCTAATATCTTTTTATCTTTGGATAAAATATCCGTTCCCAGTATAAATACTGACATAATTCGTACCTGTCAATACTATACTCATTAAAGAACCTTAGTCTCTAGTTCTCTCTCTCTCTTAGATGCACAATTTAAGGTTACTCTATTGTGATATCCAAACATTGTTTAAAAAAGCACGCCTAGGCGGTGAGGCCAGCCTCCACCACTTTTAATTCTCTGAAGCGCGTAGGTTCTCCGAGGGGCGCCCGATGCGATGTGCGCACCTCGGGGATTAGGGTTTAAAAATCAGAATTGTAAAATATATGATTATTTATACATTTAAATAAACCCGAGCTAACCCTAATTTGAGTGAAGAGCCTTCCCATACTAGAATATCTGTAAGGGTGAGAAATGAAGAGGCTGATGTACCGCAAAAGGAAGAGGCATAGCATCTAGTTCTGGCACTAGATTCAAATGGTCTCATTTGATGGATGCTATTGATGAAGCAGAAGAAGATATTGAAGTGTCCTCTCCTAGGGAAGAGGATAATGATATGTGATGAATCTGTGTCAACTTTGGAGTTTGGAATTCAGATTTTGGAATTTAGATTTATGTTGTTATTTGATATTGTGATCTTGTAATTTGTTGAACTTGAATTTCGAATATATTATATTTGCTATATTTTATAAATATTTGTTAATTGGCATGATACATATAATTTTGTTTGATATTTAATATTTGAGTGATAAATAATATGTATATATTATTTTTGAAGGATCTTTGAGGCATTCTCCTCATCCTTGTTGCCTCGGCTCACCTCTTGCTTTCTTAAACTAAATATAAGAACGATTACCTTAATATTTTGCACTGAGTAGTTCTTAAATTGACTGCCATTCTGATCCCTCAGTTTGTTTTGTCTTATAGGCCAGATAGAGCTCTTCTCTCATGTACCTGTGCTTAAGAATTTTGTGGAGCATTTAAGGCGTAAAGACTTTAATGTTTGTGTTGTTTACTTGCTTGATTCACAGGTACCTACACATGCGTTATATCACCATTTGTTTGCACTTTCCAATTCATCTTATTTTCACTAAGATTTTACTTTGTATTCTGTATTAGTTTATTACAGATGTCACCAAGTTCATAAGTGGTTGTATGGCTTCACTTTCTGCCATGGTTCAGCTGGAGCTACCGCACGTTAATATTCTCTCCAAAATGGATCTTGTGAACAACAAGAGGGACATTGAGCAGTCAGTGTTGCTTACATTACATAAACAATTTCTTTGTTCTTAGCTTGGGAGGCATGTTTGTCATTTACATGGCTGGCTTACTAAAATTTTCCAACTGATATTGATTGTTTTGTTCGCTTAGTTACTTGAATCCAGAACCACAGACTCTATTGGCGGAGTTGAATAGGCGCATGGGTCCCCAATTTAGAAAACTTAACCGCAGTTTAATTGAAGTGGTATGTATAGAATATTATGATTTGATTTCTCTATTTGAATAGCATGTGTTTGATCTTAACTGCAGCTGCTTTTGCATCATATATGGGTTTTTTATATCTGCTGTGTATCTAATTTCATTTATGATTCCCCTAAGAAGCAGATGGTCTTGCAATCTTGTATGTCTATTAACTACTTAATAAAGTTGTTCTCTCTAATGAAGTATTTTTGTCATCTTTCTTAGTCATGCCTGAAGGTTTATTTATCTTGCATCCAAATTCTGTTTTTCCAGGTGGACCAGTTCAGCATGGTGAGCTTTTTTCCTCTTGATCTGAGAAAAGAAAGCAGGTACATATATCATCTACCCTTGTATCTTGCCACAATTATATTAGCATACTACATATTAAGGTGCTGCAACTTCAAGGTTCAATGCACTCATTGTTACACCATGAGTTTTTTTTTATATTCTTGCATTATTTCAAGTTTTAAGTTGTGAACAAACAATAAGTTATGAGGCTTACGAGTTTCTTACTATGGGAAAGCAAAAACGAGAAGTTGATATTATTTGTGATGGAACTAACAATGCTTCATGTTGATGCAGCATTGAGTACATTCTGTCACAAATCGACGTCGCTATTCAGTATGGGGAAGATGCAGATGTGAGGATTAAGGATTTTGATGCTGTTGACCACTCTGAGGACGACGATTGAAGAAATTTTTGGAGCACTCAAATAAATATATATACTCTAGTGCATTCCAACTTGACTACAAATGCATGGTTTGCATTCATTTTTCACCTCACTAAGCTAAGATTGTGGACTCTTCTAGTGCTTGTAATCTTGAAGAAGAAAAATATTCCAATTTGAGTATTTGATGGGTACTAGAATTTCTCTTGATTTTAATCGATTCCAATTGATATAAATGCTATTGAATTTCGGTTTCAGAATTCGTTGAGAAGCATTTCTGAATTTCTAGGAAGGAATCTTTGATAGGAAAAAAATGGTTAAAAACAGTGGACTTATATTTACAGGCGAATTCAATTTTAAATTTAGCAGCTGAGATGGTATTTGAAGATTGAAATTTTCATATTATATTAAAAGCCATTACTTTGCACAAAAAATAGGACTTGGGATGATGCAATAAGCTTGGGGGATAGATAACTGGAGTTGTATAAATCTTACAGATTAATTAATAGTAACAAAAGGAGATCTTCAAAGAAAAGCCAAAAATCGCCACATCTATTTGTTTGTTCCGCTGAAGAAATTGATGAAATAATTATAACTCTGGAAAACCATTTTATAGCAACAAATCAAAATTTGACTGGATATTACAGGCTACTACGGCTATCAATGATGCTTTACTCGTCATCATCGTGGTCACCATTCAGAGCATTTAACTAACCTCTCTATCAACTTGGCCTTCCTCTCCTCATAAGTTAGCTTCTTAAGGTTAAATCTGCAATACCAGTGCAGAAAAACGATTACAGTTGGCACGAACCAAAATATCAAATTCAACAATTCAGTTGGAACCTTCAAAGCCTAGGTGCAAATAAAAACTCAGGTATTGATTTGGATTCATGAGTTCATAGAACATCAAATTTCATTACCAAGCATTTTCCAGAAGATGGATACATAAAAGAAGATATTTTACCTTTCGTGGCTTCATTTCAGACTTCTTAGCGGTTGGGTTTGCTGCATCAACCTTCTTGTACAGCTCTTCAATGTTATCCTGATTGCTGCATGAACCTTCTTGTAGGCTTAGGGACCGACGGCTTATCCTGATTGAATTTCTGGATCATGGTGTAAACCTTTATTGCAAAAGATCAGCAGCAAAGTAGGAGGATGAGTTTCTATATTAAACACAAAATCTGTTGTGGAGATTCAAGAATATAGAGAAGTGCAGATATACTACCTTCCTTACACCAGATGTCAACCCCAAAGTTGAAAGGGTCTTATTATCAACATACTTCCACTTAACAGGTGTTTCTTCTTGCTTTTTCTCTAGAAAACTTGCCCCACCTTCAAACCAAATAATGTCTATGACTTTTTCATACTCAAGTTTCAAAGAAGAGAAGAAGGGAGAGAGAGAGGTCAGACCTGTCAAGCTCAAACGCCTACGAACATCTTGAGACGAATATGTGAGAATACATGGACGTAAACTCCGACTTCTTCCCTTAAAACTACTTTGCAGGATTTTTTTATGTCTAAGCCAAATGTTTGTTTCAAAAAGCTATCGATTGCTTTCCTCCGTGAGGTTAAGTCAGCTTCTCCTTCTAATAGCACTGATGGGAATTCCCACAATCCAGCCAGCAGTCCCTCATCTGGTCTCTTCACTAGAAGATATTTGCTGTTAGATTGAGATGCCTCCTCAACTATCTCCACAACACTAACAGCAGAGAAATCATGTCTTTGTTTGGCCTTGGCAACCTTTGTTGGATAATCCGACACTTTAATTGATTCATGACTCATGGAGAGAGATAGTGCTCGGCACTGATGGGATATAGGGCACTGGGAGCAGCTGGGAGATGTTACGCTGCACATCGTCGCACCAAGCTCCATGACAGCCTGGTTGAAATCCCCAGGCCTCAATGGGTCAACTAACTGTCTCGCCAATTCCCTGAGCAAAATAGAAAGGAAGAAAACTATTGAAAATTAAGTAGGTATAAACACAGAAATAAGCATTTCCATCCAGTTACAATCAGGTTTTTGTGGCTAATAGGCATTCAAAGACAAAGTGTTCTGGTGTGTGTGTACTCGAGAGAGAAGAGAGTCGCGGGCGCCAGTAAAACAGTTGTATGAGATTATAAACTTACCATATATTCTTGAGTTTTTTGGATTAGCCGATATGGCCTTCAACCTGGTGATTACTCTTAACTACATTTCCATCAACCAAAGGCACTGCCTGAATAACATTGTCACATCATTGCACTAATAAAACAAGCTCATCATATGATAAACAGGAAAATGTACATCACTGACCTCTTCAAAGGCAATAGATGCAATTGCTCCTGCAGTGTACTTTCCAATCCCTCTGACCATTTGAAGAGACGATGCTGTTTTCGGGAACTCACCTCCACCTTCAACAATCATTTTAGCTCCCTGCAGCATGTCACAATAGTGGGGAAGCAAAATGAATAAATGCATCAGCACTATAATCAAAGAGAGAAAAAATAAATAAAGGTGAAGCCACAGTTTATCAATTTGAACTTCATAAAACCTAATTGCTTTAGTATTCACAAAGAAACTGATCTCCAATCTCAATTGTAAAAGGCAAAAACTTGGTTAGGCACGCCTAAATGGTTTAGGCGGGTTTTATCCATACCCAAATGGGTTCACCCATCCCTAATAGACTTTATTAATTCCCAATTAAGGTATATTAGATGAGTTTGACTTGGGTTAATGGATAAAACTCGCCTAAACGGATCTTTCCATTGTAAAATATTTCAAAACAATAATATTGAAAAAGTTTTTAGCTTTTTAGGTGGCATACAGTGTATTCATTTGAGACAGCAAATCAAGACTTCCCAGAGAAATCACAAGCATAATAAGTAAACAAAGGTAACGAGGGTTGTACAGACACTTACCTCGAGCAAAAAACGGCCGCGCCTGTAGTAGCCCAAGCCCGCCCACATCTCATTCACCTCCTGCTCACTCAACAAAGCATAAACATCACAATAATTTCAAACACAGTGGGAGAAACCACACCTCAATAGTTGCCTGAGCAAGATGATGTATCGTAGGCCACTTTTCCATCCATCGATTGTAGTATTGAATTCAATGACCGTTTGAACCCTAGTTTGCTGGAGCATCACCTCAGACACCCACACAGCGTACGCCCTCCTCTATCTCTCTTCAGTACCAGCTTCGTTTCCCCCATCACTGATTCTTCTCCACGGTAAATCCCTTTTGTTCTTGTCGTACCAATCTAGCAAAGAAACCCTGATCTCTTGAATTTCTTTTTGGCTGAAACTGATATCTTCTATGTCGACAACATCGACCGTCTCTTTTGCCGTGGTTTCCGGTTGACGACGGCATCTCTTCATGGCAAATAAGGCCGTCGCCGCCGTACGGTGAGAATGGGATTGAGGAGTGGAAAATGCGATCTTCCCGCTAAGAAATTGATTTTGAACACAAAACTGGCCGTGCAAGAATGAGACTGCGCATTTACTCAACACACTCCTTTAAACTTCTTCCAATTAATCCACTGAAATATATAAATATTTATTCCAATTATACCTTTGAATTTAATACTAATATTTAAAAACATGAATAATTATGTAAATTGAATAATAAATAAAAATTTACCACCATATTTCTCCAATGGATTAGCGCAGCGTATAATCTCCTCGACTGACAGTGGGGCCCACGCAGCCGGACTAACCAATCAGAGAGCCAAAAAAAACGAGTGGAGGTAATATGTGATGACGTGGCAAGACCATATGGGCCCACCCTGGGCTCTCTAACCAATCAACAAACCACACCCGCACAATTCTTGGAAAACGATGTTTGCATCCCTGAAAAAGAAATAATAATAATAATAATAATAATAATAATGTTTTTGTATGAATTCAACATTTTTTCTCCGCATAATACAGAAATGTGTTAACGGCGGAGTGATTTGAGTAGGGAATCATTTTATATTTCAAGAATCTTGGAAGCTTTTGTTTTGTGCGTTTATTTTAATGTTTTGTAGAGATTGTGCAAGTGCAGGCGGCTGAAGAGAGTGAGATGGAGGAAATTGGGTTTTTGGGGTTGGGGATAATGGGCAAAGCCATGTCTATGAATTTGCTTCGCCATGGCTTTAAGGTCACCGTATGGAACCGCACTCTCTCGCGGGTAAAAAAATACTTCTTTTTCTGTTTGTATTGACGGGGGATTGAGTTTTTATGCATTGATGGTTGTGTGGGATCGTTCATTTCCCTTTTTCTATCTAAGCTGGTTTTGACTTGCCAATAACTGTTTAATTGGATATTTGTTATGTTGCTTTACTTTGGTGTTTGTTTTACACTATTGGTGTTTTGGTTGATGGTTTTAGCTGCTTTTGTAGTTGTGTTTGCACTAGATAGATTAAGAACATAAAAGATTGTGGATTGGTTTCATATGAAACTAATATGCATCATGAATTAGCTGGGGCTGGGGTTTTGATGAAATTCTGTTGTTTTATTTTCGAATCTATCAAGAATTCAAGATAAAAGGATTTGTGTGAACGCTTTCTGAGTTGCAATTTTTTTTCATGTTCAACGCAAAGATATATTTTCACTTTTGGAAATGAGTAACATACAGGTATGTTGGTGCCCACTCATTTTTAAAATCCCCTGAATTTGAATAGCAAAGAGTATTATAGAGTGAAGAAGAATTGATTGCCATTTGGTAATCTTGCAGGTAGCATTTAAAAAAAATTAATCTAGATTACTAATGAATCTCATTTTACATGCTGTTGTCTAGAAAAAGTACGTTACTTTTCATTCATTTTTTGTTTTAGGCATTTTCTGCTCTTATCTGTTCCTTGAAGTCCTTAATTGTTGAAAATGTGGAGAACTCATTACATAGAATATGACTGAAGCCTGAAGTGTTTTCCTCAAAATAAAATATGTTAAGTTTACTTTTAGGAAAGAATAATGACGAAAAATATTATATTTTGGTGATAGTACTTTTAAGTATCCTCTCTGTTCGAAAAGCAGATCCTGTTCTTTGTAGGGGAAAGGGTGGTTTATTATGAGATCCTCATCCAATGCAGTTCATTACTTATCCCTGAATCTACTTACTTTTTTCCCTCTGGTTGATTGCCTACATATCGAGTATTGGTTTTACTTCCCATGTCAAACAAGGCAGCTTAGGCACTAAGACATAACTTGTGTTGCAGTGTGATGAGTTGGTCGAGCATGGAGCTACTGTAGGAGAAACTCCTGCAGCAGTAATTAAGAAATGCAAGTACACCATAGCAATGTTGTCCGATCCTGCTGCAGCTCTATCAGTTAGTCACATTTTCTCCTGTACTCGGTATTTGTGACTTCTTACTATTTCATGCCAACCATCTTAGTTGTAAATTGTGGTCAAATAGGTGGTTTCCGATAAAGATGGTGTGCTGGAGCAAATCGGTTCTGGAAAAGGCTATATTGACATGTCAACTGTTGATGCAGAGACTTCCTCAAAGATTAGTGAGGTTTTGGTTGCCGGCCTTCCATAATACTTCTTTGACTTACAATTCTTAGAAAACAGTGGCATGCATTAACTTGACTGAAACGTTTACTAAATGGATTTGATTTATTCAATCTTCAACGTTTTTCATGCATCAGCCATCAAGTTTTGGGTTATGAATTACATTTACCTTCTTTTATTTGAGTTCCTATTTACCTGAATGAAAACACCATCTTTCATGCCAGCAAAATGAAATGCGGCAGCATGTATTTTTTGAGAGATTCTGTTAAATTACATCTTATGGTTCAAATAAGAACAGAAAGAGACGCGTATACATCTTGTGATTTCTACTTTCTAGACAGCATTTCATATGCAAAAGTATAGAGATTAGACCAAAGTTGAAATACTATAAAAACGGTTCATTACGTTGTCACTGTGTTTGATAATGCTCTCAGGCAATTTCATCAAAAGGTGGTTCTTTCCTTAAAGCTCCAGTATCAGGTAGCAAAAAACCTGCTGAGGACGGTCAACTAGTAATCCTTGCTGCTGGAGAAAAGGTCTGTTCTTTTTTTCTCAGTACACTAGTTTGATATTCACCAAAGCCATCAGTTAAGATATGTTGGGAAGAGCTCCATGCCCTCTACTACATTATGTTCTTTGAAATTACATGGTCGAATTCTTACATTTATTGAACTTTAGTCATTGTTTGTCGAAGTTTAGATAGAGAAATGAGATATAGCGCTACAATTTTTGTTATAAAAGAGAACCTCAAACAGGAATGTAACCATACTGAAGGAACAAGACATATTTGAAGTATCTAAAGTTTATGATTTATCATCATTGCTTTGTGTAGAAGCTTTTGCTCCTCACAGAGATGACAGTTCTCGGTTTTAAATAACGTTGCAGATTTATTTAGCTTAACTCTTCAAAATGAATCTACGTTTACTTGTACTATATGTTTAAAATTGCAGGCATTATATGATGCAGCTGTGCCTGTTTTCGATGTATTGGGGAAGAAATCTTTTTTTCTAGGGAAAGTTGGCAATGGAGCTAAAATGAAGCTTGTTGTCAACATGACAATGGGCAGGTACATGGTTCTTTCATTTCCTTAATACCCACAAATTCAGATCTTCTTTCAAGGATGTCTAGAAATAGCATCCAAATTCCTTTAAGTAGCTTATTATGGTTGTATTTTGATTTTATTTAATATGTTATTTTGTATCTTCTATGTATAACTATGATCAATAAACAAAATCAAGGACCACAAAAGATTAGTAGACAACTGAAATCATAATTCATATTCTTCTAGTTGATCATCAAATAAGGTAAAATCCATGTACCTAGTTGATTACCAGAAATATTAATTGTCATCTCTCATAACATCAAAATAAATTGAAGAAATTATTTTTACGTACCCCAAATACATTTTTCAAAAGATGTTGGTTACTGCTTTGTTTCCTACTCCAACATGCTGCATATCCATGGTTATCATATTAAACTACGTCGAAGGTTCACATAATTTTTGCATTGCAGCATGATGAATGCGTTTTCTGAGGGACTTGCGTTGGCCGACAAAAGTGGACTGTCCCCTCAAACGCTTCTTGATGTCTTGGTCAGGCGAAGAAATTCGAAACCTCAGTATCTCTTTCTTGAATTCTGCTGGCATGATTAGCATCATCATCTCAAATGGAACTTCTTGGCTTCACTGACCTTGAAGGCATTTTCTTATGGCGTGCTATCGCAAATCCAATGTTCAAAATGAAGGGACCATCTATGATCCAGGGTAGCTATCCTCCTGCCTTCCCTCTGAAACACTAGCAGAAAGATATGAGGTTAGCTCTTGCCCTTGGGGACGAGAACTCAGTCGCGATGCCAGTGGCTGCTGCTGCTAATGAGGTATATGAACTAGTCAGCTAACCTGCAATCTTTTGAGTTTTACTGTTCTTCATTCACTGTTAACAACACTAAAACAGTTTCTAAGAAGAGAGTTATTCAGAGTCATATATGTCTGTTCTGATCAGTTTTCTTGGTGATCAGGCGTTCAAAAAGGCCAGAAGCATGGGACCTAGACTTCTCCGCTGTGCACGAGGCTGTTACTTACGGCAAAGGGTCATCTTGATACTACTGCATCACCGTTGCTGCTCATTTTTCTATGTGATCGTGGACTTAGAAACAGAAAGTGTAGCAGCGATCATGTTTGCTGCAGAAGTTGTGTTTCTGTAGTTTATCAATTTGAGTTTCAGATGGTGAAAGCATTTGATATACCTGGAGCTTTTTAGATGGTGAAAACTTAACAAAATGAAACACCTTTGTATCCCAAGCTGGTAAGTTTACTTGTAATAATCAAATACCGTCAGCACAACTTGTGCATATCATGGTCGTCTTTGATGAATGCAAATTAAAACATGACACTGCTTAGCTGCATCCCATGTCTATACACTCCTCGATCCATACAAGAGCGTTTGTTTTCTTCTTCACGGTAGAACTGAAGCAGTGGGTTGTAGAGAGAGAGAGAGAGATTTGAATCCAAGATGCAATATTTCTGTCATTTTCTTGACTTGGGTTTGAATATGAATTTAAGTTGTGCTATGCTTTCCTTGATGTCATCCATTGCTGTGTGTTTGTTAGCAAAACAAACATTGTCAGCTAGCAGGCATAAAAAGAAAGAAAAAAGGATTTCATATTCTTGTCACAACTGCTCACATCAACAATAACATGAGAGAATAGAGCAGCCAAGTATAATAACAACTGAGTGTTATAACACAAAGAAGATGTACTATGTTAACAACTAAAAAGGTAGCAGATCAAATATGATGCTAAAAGCTAACACCCTTATAAATATGAGATCCGTGTCCAGCAATCAGAAAGAAGGGTGTGTGTGCTCATAATCATATCAACGTGTCTCTTCTCTTGATAAAATTTGAAAAAAAGCACAATTAAGAAAAAAGAACATCCATAACCAATTGAGAAATGTGAAAGTCTCCTATATTAATATCTGATGGAGGGAACAAATGCATAAAAAATGATGTCCAACTTGGGATCTAATGGGTATTTACATTTCTATTATGCAAGGCAGCTAAGCTATTTATGGAAACCATAGGCTTACCTGCTTTTCAGCTTCTTGTTCAGTTATTTTACTTTGAAGGACCTTCTCCGTCAAACAGAGAGATCTTGTGAACAAACACATCAATTGGCAACATTCTCGGTTAGTGTTTTGGAAGAAGAAATTTCAGTTTCAAGGTAAGAATAAGTTGCATACCCCATTTTATCAAGACCAAATCAGGAAGAAATATAGAAACAACCAGTTATATATAGATAGCAAACAATATTTATATCACAAAGAAAAAATAACAGCTTCCCGATCATACCTCGATTGATTTTGTTAGATTTCCATTCATGCGATTTCTATCAACTTCAATATTTAAACCTACAAATAGCTATGAGTCATCTTGCTTTTATCATGCCTTTATGCGTATTCAAATAATAAGAAGATGAAATCAAACAGGAAAACCAGAAAGGTTGTTGCCGTTTCCTTTGTTAGGCCTGTTTTTTCTGTGCAGAAAAACCACTGGCATAACTCAAAACATTGTGGATTGGATTCAACATACAAATAGTGATTTGAAAGCATATACATATGAGATGAATCCAATACAGCATCTTCAATCTAATTTCAGATTCTAATAATGCACTACACCCAACCAATAAGCAGCAGATGATATTGCAAATTTTTATACATAATCTTCCAAAGTAGAGAAAGAGCCTCAATAATGTAATGAAGCGTTCCTACCTTATCCATTAATACAAACACATGCTGCCATGCATTTTTTTGGAACAGAACAGCCTCTTAGGGGAAAGATGTGTAACAAAGTTCATGAAGAAAGTGTCCTCGGTGAAAAGTCAACAAGACTAGCATTACCATTACGAAAAAAAGAATGATAGCTAGAGTGTAAATGAAGAAAAAGGAAGGGTTAGAGAGAGAGTATGTAAAGTAATGAGACATAGACATCTAAAATACTAAGTCTTATCAATACTCAGAAGTCAGCTTCACAGGCCAAAAATGAACTCTAAGTTGTTGTTCAAAAAGAAGTTTACAGCAAATATATTAATCAGCAGGAATGAACTTAGTCATTGAATCTGCTTTTTAACTAATATGATGAATGTCTTTAGACCACAAAGCTCATATGCAAGATAGTTAACCAAATTCTGAATCAATATAGTAGACATCCCAATCCCAAGTAAAAATAACTCAATCATATCATGCTCACAAAAATTTGTAGGTCCATATAAACAAATCATTTCCAGGTCAATCCACACGAGAGGCATCTTGTAATCTCCCACAGTAGTCTCTGGGGTTTGTTGATGGACATTCTTCTGGCCTGTTCCGGCAAATTTCCATCTTGCCACTATCAATTGGTTTTTCAAAGCAGGCTGTGAGTAGTTTTGTTCCGTTTCATGTTTTTGGATTGTCGTAGGAAACGTTTGCATACCCCATAAGATTTGTGTGAGTGAGGTGAGTTAGTTCCTTTTTTTTTTTCTAGCTAATGCTGTTTAATTACTGCTTGCTTTTGATTAAGATGAATTTACCGTGCAATTCTATGGTAAGTTCTGTTCTTTGTTTGCAATGATATGGAGCCTCAGCACTTAGCCACTGGCATGTTTGATTGCTTTTGCTCGGAAAAATTCTCAATATAAGACAGAAAGATAAATGTTCTGAGATCTGTTTAAATTTACACCAAACCTTCCTAAATCTTGATCTTGAAAATAGCAAAGGATTCTTTCTTCTAGTATAGATTTTTATTAGCAATTAGTTTCCACGTCATTGAATATCTATCTTCTATTGCTGAAAAAATGTGAATGGATATTGAAACTCTAATCAAGCTCGTTTTTGCCAGAAGGACTACGCTTTGATTTCACAAAAGGACTCAATCAGAAATTTTCACTTTCTCTCCTTTATGTGTATAATTAGCACATTTTTTTATTGTTTTATATTCAAATTGTGGATTATTTTTCTCTGCATAGGTGAGTATTGTTAGTTTTTAAAATCTTTTTTGCTTAGCGCTAATTCATTTATCTGTAGTGTGATAATGGGCAATCTTGTGATGTAATTAAAATCCCAACTGCGAATTATGAGTTTGGTGCCAACAAAGGTATATTGTTGATGCTTTTTGGGAGAGTGATGACTGATGGCAGAGTACTAAAATGCGATTTCATGACTGATAAACTTACATTGAAGGGCAATGCTCAAGTAGGCGGCTACTCATCCCTAATGTCTTAAATTTAGCAGAGTCCAAGGAGTTGATACAATGAAGTTAACTAATGTCAGTGCTTTCTTTATGTAGCTTACCAACGATGTCGCATGGCATGTTTAATTTCGATTATGAGGTAATAATTACTCCATATTTAGTATTTAGGTATGTGATTGTTCTAAATAGTATTGTTCATGGAGCATTTGTACGACTACTTGCATAACTTGTCATACTTTCTAATGTACTAAAATATGGATATTTTCCCTTTATTAGAAAATGAAGTTCACAATTGCTCTCTTTATATAAACCTACAGGGTTGGGATTTTAGGACAGTAGGGAATGGAGCCTTGTTTGGTGCAAGTTATTATTCTACTATTACAACTGTGTACTATAAACGGCTACTTGACTTATGAGTGTGGGATGCAGTTATTCTATTGTTTGTGTGTGACTCCTAATTTATCTTGCTTTCGTTTTGAAATTAGTACAGAGACATTAATTTTGTTTAGGACAAAAAAGTCATGTCCCTAGGCCTGAATGTTGATGTTGATCAGTTAGTCCTATAATTGTCTCTTCTTTATCTGTAATGAATACTCCGTTAATGATATTTTCTTAATGCCTCCAGGTTTCTCTTGCAGCAGACTTCATGTATGTCTAGACAGCAACTGACTCTTGTGGTTTCTTGGCAGTGCTGCTTTCCTCGACTCAATATGGGTCTCACTTTTCTCTCAGAATTCTTCTTCTAAAAATGTTCGAAAATGCAGATATTACAAATTGACAGTGGGAGAATACAACAGGAATGGTATGGTATGGTATTCATTTGTGAGTCAGTAAGCGATATTCTTTCACTCACTTTTGATTTTATGGAGTATATTACAACTATGATGGATGAGTACTAGTGTTGGTTTTATATTGATTCAATAACCTTACCTTTGCTCTACCAAAGGATTCAATTTCCCATCAGTTGCTGGTGTGCTTGCTTGTACCATTATTTACTATCTTAATTCCTTTCAATTTGCATTATATATATGTCTCTCCCACTTCTTCATTGTCGCAATTTCTCCATCACTTTTTTCAAATCAATCAACATTTCAAGACTTGTATGGTTTGAAAATTATCAACTCACCTCAATAAATGTCTTATCCCATCAAAATTAAAGATATTTTCAATTCATTTGAATAAAACACATGATACACTTGAGTTATTAAAATCTTGACATGCTCCGTGGTATCTCTTCCTGTCATTATTTTTATTTTAATCGGGAACTATAACTAATATTTGTGAATGTAAATTAATATTTTATTGATGCATTTCCATTTTTGCTCCAAAGTTGGAGGTTTGAGGAAAAAAGCGGGTGTATTTGGTGCAGGTGATGAGAATTAACACAAATCAAATGAAACAATCCATTATTCAAGATTTGATTATGATAGCAGTAACTTATAGTATATTTTTTTACAAGAAAAAGATGTATCGTCTAAATTATTGTCCCAAAAATGATAGTGACAATATTATTAATAAAATGATTTGAAAATATAATAAAGTAAATACGAAAGTCTAATTAGGCAATACTTGCCAAGCTGCATCTCTCTCTCTCACACATACACACGATCTTGATTCTTGTATATCTACGTCATAATCCTGATCCTTGGTTAGGTTCTTACTCTCCTCCAAGATAAAAGCATCTAAACAAACTTAGTCAAATTCTTTCTTTTTTTTTTAAGCAAACAAACTTTGTTATTAGGTATCATGAAATATAACAATGAAATTATTGGTGGGCCGGGGTGATAGTGAACGTGATGATGATGATGATGTTGAATTGAAGGGCTGCGATCTTTTCATGGAGACTAAAAAGAGTTAGTGCAGTGAATTTAGATGCATCCACTTGTCTACTTAATACTTATGCATTTATTTATTCTCTGTGAGTGCGTAGAGGAGATAAAGTTGTGGGGGCGTATTTAACTGAAAAATAGTTATCTGCTTCTCTTCCTTCGACACCATACTCCAAGAAATATCACAATTCTGGTAAGCTAAAATCCCATCTCTGCGCTTTTGTTTCTCAGTGTGTGTGTATGTTCTAGAGAGAGAATTTAGAGGTGTGATTATTCTTCTCTTTGTTGTATGTTGCAAGAAAGTGATGCTATGAAGATTTTCTAATTCAAGATTTTGCACTCCAGTTGTGAAAAATGAATGGATCTTTAATATCTGTTTCAATATTTGGTGGATTATATCCATATAAAGAGAATTGTACCCAAAAAAATACTTAAATTATCAATTCAGGACATGAAAGATGATTTGTCAATCCAGTACTTGAAAGATAAAACAATTCTCAATTTAGGACCGTCCGTATTGAGAATTGTATGATCTTGCGGGCGGGTCCTGGATTGAGAATTTTTGTGATTTTTCAGGTTTTGAATTGAATTGAGAATTAATCTTTCGGGTCCTGAATCGATAAAACACTAGATATAAACAAATGTAGTGTTTCTTGATCTCACAGTGATCTATCACTGTAGATCTTACTCATTGGTATTCATCATTTCAAAATGAATAACACAAGAAATGTGGATTAAACTTGATTGATGCAAACTTTGCTTTGATGTTATCTTTCATTCGGTGGGGCAGCACCTGCTTGAAGTTGAACATAATCCTTTCCTTGAGCTGCAGCCACGATGCAAAGAGGGGTTCAAGCAATGCTCTCACACGGCAATGTGATCAAGAGCGCAGTCCTGCGCCACATGCGTGTGGTGCCTCCATCCATGCGCTCTCTCCACGAATCGGCCCCGAATCCTCGCATCGAAGAGCATGGCTTCGAGAGCACCACCATTTCTGATGTTCTGTCTGCCAAAGGGAAGAGTGCAGATGGATCCTGGCTCTGGTGCACCACCGAGGACACTCTGTGAAGTCGGTAATGCAGCTTTTCGACCTCGAGTAGCTCGATGTTTTTTATGTTGTTATGCCCTAATGATCCTTGTGTTTGATCTCCAATGAAGATGCCTCACCATCATGTTGGAGCTCTGGTGGTGGTTAAACCTGGCAAGGAGAAGTCTATAGCTGGAATCATCACTGAGAGAGGTATATATATATATCATTTCTTCATACATCAGCAACCAGATTACTAGATTCTTGAAATAAAACTCATATGTAGGAATTTTATTGATTCAGGACCCGAAAGATAGTTTAATTATCGATTCAGGACCCGAATCATACAATTCTGGATCCAGGACCTCAATATTAGGTCCTAGATTGAGAATTGTTTAATCTTTCGGGTTCTGGATTATCTTTCAAATTCTGAATCGATAATTAAACTATCTTTTGGATCCTGAATCAACATTTTTTCTAAAATGTATTTTAATGATGTTGTGGTACATTGTGATCCTAGATTATCTAAGGAAAATAATTGTCCAATGAAGGTCATCCAAGTCCACCAAAGTTGGGGACATCATGACTGAAGAGGTAAGGAAATTTCCAGACAAATTTCACAAAATTTCTGACATGATCTGCTTTCTGTTTTATTGCAAAAAAAAATATGATTCTTGACAATGGACTGATTGCAGAACAAGCTTATAACAGTAACACCAGATACTAAAGTTCTCAAGGCAATGGAGTTGATGACAGGTAGCCATTACACCTACTTTGAGTGTAACAGTTGGGGACATCATGAAGGTCATCCAAGTCCACCAAAGTTGGGGACATCATCATGACTGAAGAGGTAAGGAAATTTCCAGACAAATTTCACAAAATTTCTGACATGATCTGCTTTCTGTTTTATTGCAAAAAAAATATGATTCTTGACAATGGACTGATTGCAGAACAAGCTTATAACAGAACAAGCAAAAAAAATATGATTCTTTAAATTTTTTTTAAAGATCTTTAGGATTTCTTATGTTTTGCATTCCCTTTATTGTTATTTTAATTTTCGTTTATGAACTTATTGAGCATTTCCTTTAATTATCTATGCACAATGACATTATTAAGGAGCTTTATTTACTTGAATATTTTGTTTTTATGCATTTGTTCAACTTAATTATCATGTTGCGATGAAAATAAAATTTAATGACCCATAATTTTTAATCTTATGGCCTGAGTACTAGGGTCTTATTGGGCATATTACTATAATGTGTCGGATTATCATAATGTGATTTCACATACAAATAAAAAAAAATTATCGTTTAGAAGATATATTTGGACCAATTTATCAAATATTAGGGTCGTTTTCAAATTTCATGGTCATTATTCCTTTAAATCCGACCAACTGCATATTGTGACTATCCCCCATATAATAGTGTGGTAAATAAATAATCATTTCCCATCTGCGAATCATTTTATTACAGTCTATATTTATAAAACACCACCAAGATATACCTCTATGGGCTCTCAACATAATATAAATTAAAATACACGTTGTACAAAATTCTCCGTCTATAAATAAATCATAATAGCCCATTATAGAGTACGTTGACTGTAAACATAAAGAAGATCATTTGTCGGCATTAGGGGGAGATACATGCCCAAAGATAATGGAATGCCGAAAAATGTCAAAGAATAAAAGGATCTTCATAGTTAAAGCCACACATGAATGAATCAAAACTTGCAATGTTTAGCAAGTAATCTGCCATATGCATTTATAAATGCATCTATTGTATATAGTGGAGTGATTGAACTTATGCATCATAAATAATTAAAGACCCTAATGGACCAAATGAATGAAACTCCTTAATACCAGAAGTATTAGAGACTTCATACCAGAAGTATGAGATACCTATTGGTGCATAAATTAAAAATCCGCGGTCAATAAAATCAAATATATAAATGACACTCCAGTGACCCCTGAAGAGGAATATGTGACCTCCCGAAGAGGATTGTCCTGAAGACAAGAATCCCAATACATTAGCACGTGCACCAAATAATAATATTATTGGGATTGTGGAACAAATAAATCAAAACATTATGGGAAATGATAAAAATCAGATAATGCCATGAATATCATAAGTAAAGGAGAAGAACATAAACTTCATAGTTGTCGACAACATACTTATTCCATTATTGCTCTCATCTGGATCCAGAGCTTAAATGCTAGATGCATTACGATTAGCCAAAAATATAAAAATGAGCAATTGGAATAGAGATCAACTTGCTCATGATTATTATCCCTGCATGATATAATGATTACTATGAGGTGGTGAAATATAAAGCGAGATTAAGATCTCAAGGGTTTTTTGCAGAGACCCATACTTGATTTTAAATAAATTACTCTCCTATTTTGGATGGCATAATGTTCCGCTACTTGATTTCTATGGCAGAAAATATAAATTTATATATGCAGTTACTAAATTCCATGACCATATATTGATATGAGTCATTGTACGATAATATTTATATTAAATCCCCGATGGATTTTATAGAAAATAGATCGCAACATATAGTGACGAGATCACTGTATAAATTCCTCTTGAAGAAGGAATATATTAACTTGAAAATTAATTCATGCCTAAAGACGGAGTATGAAATAAAAAGACTTGGATAATACCAAGTATTATGTCGACCTGCAGATCGACAATCTCCTGAAAGAGTTATTATTATTTCTAACACTAGTCGATGTATGATAAGAGTTTTAGAGAGATCTATTACATTTATTTTGAATACCAATGTCATTTGATCCCCAGAAGTGGATAACGTCTCATTTAGACTTAAAGAAGATAACATGATATTTTTGGACCAGAAGTTCTCAATTTAAGTGTCTTTTGTACACTATATTTTATCAGGCCTGATACAATATGCAAAATTATCTTGCTAGCAAGACTTTGTGCTTCTCTTACAAAGAGACACTGAAATAAGCACATTATTTGTTATCTTCAAAGTACACAAATCTTGGTATATCTATAAGAAACCAAGTATGACATTGGTGGTCTAAGTGAATAAAGGAATATTTATTTGATCTTGATAATTATAGATCTCGTACTCCTTATTTTGTTCTCTATTGTGGTATTGATATTTTTTATCACTTTGAATACATTTCTAAATCACTCATAGAAGATATTTTCTTTTGAAATTTACAAAAGGTGTATGATTAATATTCTTTTGCATACATTGGAATATCATATGATATTATGATACATGAAATATTCCTCATCCGCCAGTGTGACGATAATAAACTTGTGTTGCATAAATGATTAGTGGGTACACTAGATAAACTTAATGAGGTTTATTATTTGTATTCATTTACCCACATCAACTCCCCAAGAATGATTGTTTTTCAGAATGTTTGATCTTGTGATAATCCTGAAGATTATTCATAAAGTCACTTCGTGCATATGTGTATAATATTACATCATTTATAATTTTAAGATTATTATGTTGAGTGAAGTGATAAACTCAAACTAATCATAAAGATTTTGAATATCATTATTTTGAGGGGGAGCGACATTTTGGAAATTAAACCTTGAAGGTTTACATTATGCCTAGAAGGCTAAATAGATGTACTCTTTTTCCCTTACTGAGTTTTTTCCCATTGGGTTTTCTTGGTTAAGGTTTTTAATGAGACATCTAGTGCAACACATGAATAAACATATGTCATGTACTCTTTTCCTCGAATGTTTTATCCCATAGGGTTTTTGGCGAGTTTTTTAACGAGGCATGAACATAACGAAGTAATGTCCAAGGGGGAGTGTTATAAATATATTTATTTGGTGGACATTACTTAAGATATACTTTAGAGATATATATCATATCTTTGTACATATCTTTCTAGATTCCTATAGATGATATGATTTCACCCTTATATATAGGACATGATATTATAATTCTCTCTATACATCAATCATTAATAATATTCTATATTTTCCTCTCCATCTTTTTCTCTCTATTGTTTTCTCTCTATTATTGTTAATCTGCGATATACGAAGGATTCGATTTACAACAAGGCGTAGTTTTTTGATGACTTTTTTGCTTTAGTATTAATATAGATAGATAGATTTGATATTGACTATTGAGCAAAACACACACACACCCCGATAATACTACTAGGCCAATCGGTTTGTAAATTGACAATTGGGGGAAAGGGTGAGCACGAGTCAAGCTGGCTCGCGAGCTACTCGAGATCGGTTTGAGAAAAATTTAAAATCGAGTCGAGCTCGAGTTCGAGCTACTCGAGTAGTTGCCAGTTGAGCTTTATAATACTTGATTTGATAGGCTCGCGAGCCTTATCAAGCTCGAACTTAAATAGAGTCTAAGTCGAGCTAGGTTCACGAGCCTCATCGAGCTTATAATAATTTAAATTTTTATTCCTAAATTTATTATTTAATAATAAATAATTTAGATTTTCATGAAAATTTGAAATTAATTAAAACAATTGAACTCAATCGAGCTTGATGAGTTTAATACCAAATCAAGATAGAACTTAAAAATCTGAGCTCGATCGAAATGAACTCAAACATGGCCATACTTGACTCGTGATACAGATACTTTTGATCGGGTAAGGGCCAGTTCAGATGAGACTGGGTATTATTTACTCGGTTTCTACAGTTTGTGGGCTATTAATTGGGCTTCAATTCACACTAAACATTTTCCCCTCAGTTCAGTTCGGAATTATGTTGGATCGATGCATTTTCTCAATCCCAACTAAACAACGGAGTTCTGATTCCAAGATCGAGTCTTTATACGTAGAGCATACACGAATTATAGTTTGATGGAAAATTGTTAGCCTTAGCCTGACTACTTCATAATTTATCACTCGAAAAGTGATTTGGTATAACGAATTGGAGATCACATCACAATCAAATCCTAAATTTAAATTAGAGATTTATTCCGGAGAATTCAATAATATTTTATTTGAGGTGTAGCAATGGAATCGGATGACATGGCTGCTAGCTGTAGCGGAGGCGGTGGAGAAAGCCTCCCCCGACATGTTGAAGAATACGCCGTTGAATATAATGCGGCTGGCTAGTGAGAGGCAGGCAGAAATATCTTGCGCATACTAGCAGTCCGTCCCACAGCGGCGATGTCCGGTGGTACTTTTGCAAGGTTCCATTGGCGGCAAATGTGTGAAGAGGCTGATTTCATATGTATTTCGTTGCATTGCTGTCTGCCAAATTTGCATTTATGGAATTAGTGTTATGAATCTGTTTTATTGTCTGTCACTTGAAAAAAGAGATTGGGGAGGGCAGGGAATCTTTCACACTTGACGCGCATTTTCAATGGGACTGTTGGAAATTTGATTAACTGAAACAATAGCTAGAGTGAATTGAAAGGTTGAGTTAGTAGGCCTAAATCCAAGAGAACTCTGCCGATCAGAAGTTCTTGATAATTATCAAAATGGTGTCGTGAATGCTTGAAGCTTGATATTTCATGGCTCAGTATCACCTACACATGAAAAAATGAAAATAACTATGCATGATGGAGTCCTAAAAGGGCTTGATATAGTGATGTGTAATCATTATAGACAAGTTATGCAATTTTGAAGGAGCTGGTTGTCCACAGCTTTTGTTAATAGTGGCTCTAAGACAAGAAAAATATGTGATATTTGACTTAATGAGGTTCTAGACCATGATGTGCCTCAATGAGAAACTAATGGAGGACTCTCATCTGGGTATCGTAAAATTTAAAAATGACTATAGGTATGCTAGTTTTTCAAGAGCAGGTAACCATTGAAGGTTAGCTGATGGCATCTACTTTATATTCACAACACATATCTGTGTAATGAGTACTACCCCTTGTTTTTCTCAGAGCTAGCTGCATCAGTCCCTCAAACAGAAATTGTTGGAAAAGGTGATTATTTCCGATTTGGTATGAGAGATTCTCTTGCAGTAGAGGCATCATTCTTGCAGGTAATGTTAGTTGCCTTTCTGTTGTTATTTTGATGATATCTTCTTACTTCTTCGAAATAGGAAACACTGCATGCGAGATGAGTAATTATAGTTGGTGTCATTATCTATTTCTGCAGAGAGAGGATGAGTTACTTTCAAGCTGGTGGAAAGAGTGCGCTGAGAGTAGTGATGGCCCTGCGGGGACAAATGTAATCTCAAAGTCAACCTCACAGATAAAAGTAAAATCACCAGAAAGTGCAACTGATGTAGAAAGAGTTGGTGTCCCTGTAAAGGGAGGGCTATATGAGGTATCGCTATTATCCACAATTTTTTTATCAATAGATGATTTCTTTGTGAAGGCAGAATTGTTTGATATAGTTATAGGAGGTTTACTTTTGATCTTTTGTCCTTCTTATCAAAGGGTGGCTTCTTTGTAAAGGGAGAGTTGGAAGCTTTGTATATGTAGCCCTCCATCGTACATAGCTTAGTGATATCAAAGTAAATTTTGCTATTGCAAACTTTATTTTCTTTTCCACGGAGTGGGCTGGGAATGTTCACCACCCTATGAAAAACAATATTGCGTTGATATGATGGTGAACTGGATGTATTTTTCCTACAGGCCATGGTTGGGTAGTGATTCTCAAGCCAACCAGTTGTAACTATAATATTGGTATTTCATACTTAACAGCAAGCTAAGTATATTCTAAGTTGTGCCCTGCTGCCCCTCGTCCTTTTAATCCTTCTCCCAAGGCCCCAACAAATATCCGCCAGGTTTCCCCCTTCAAGGGAGACTTACACATCCTACAAACATATGTGAGATGGAACACATTAACTTTCTACACAATTTGATCATGCCCAACTGATATTCAACAGTGCAAATAAGTCAGTCACCTTTTGGTAATGATGCAAAATGACCACTGCATTTTGCTTTTTGTGTAATGCGCAAAAGTATAAATACTAAATAAGGTTAAAGCCCATGATAAAATGGTATGAAATTAATGAAGTTTAACTAGGAGATTTTTGGCTTGAAAGTAGAATTACTTACCTGGAACTTACGTTGCCTCTCTTCTGCAATCATGTTTTGTATTATAAGGGCATATATTTTCATGGGATAGGCAATAATTAGTCGCCTAGATCTGTCACAAATTTTGTCCTACTTCATTTTTTCAAAATGACATGTAATTTTTTTGATGTGTGATATATCTATGATAAACTTTGTAATATTTCAAACATTTCATTCTGCAGTCCATATAAATTATGCAAACTAATCTCTTGGTGACATGTCTATTTCGTTTAACCTCTGTTAAAATATTGTGCCCATACTTTTCAAATCAATCACTGTTGAGTTGTGATTCTCATATTTGTTTCGAGAGTTCATGTCCTTTGCCTATAACAATTATGTAAGGTGTAGAAAAGATTGATCATTCATTCGGTGCATTTGCCCTCTGCATGAGTGAAGAAGTATTAAATGCTGAAGAGTATTCTTAATGCAGGTGGATTTGGTTAGGAGACATTGTTTTCCAGTATACTGGAATGGAGAGAATCGTAGGGTCTTAAGAGGCCACTGGTTTGCTCGCAAAGGTGGTCTGGATTGGCTTCCACTGCGTGAGGATGTTTCTGAGCAGTTGGAATATGCATACCGCACTCAGGTGCTCAATTATCCTCCTGCCTGGTGTATTATTTTTTAATCAAGTAGTCTAGAAGGGTAGATGTGTTCCACAAAGCCATGTTGGTAAATGTGCCTGATATCTTCCACTTGTGCTCCCAACCTTCTCGTGTATCTTTGTCAACCTTTTAGGCTTTCATCTAAGCCTCTGAGGCTGCTTTCAGGTTTGGCGTCGAAGAACATTTCAAATGTCGGGTCTCTTTGCTGCTCGAGTGGATTTACAAGGCCCTACCCCAGTATGCTTCTCCTCTCGTTAAACTTAAAGTTACTTGTCATGATTATTAAAGTTAAGCTATATATATGGTTTCTGGCTTCAGGGACATGACAAGTAACTGCATTTAATGCCAATATATGCCCAGGGACTACATGCCCTTTTCACCGGAGAAGATGATACATGGGAAGCATGGCTAGCTGTTGATGCTTCTGGGTTTTCTGGTGTTGTAAAACTCGGAAGGAATGGCATCAAGTTACGCCGTGGTTATGCTCCAGCTCAGTCCCAGAAACCAACCCATGTAATGCATCTCAATTCATACGATGCATCATTTCTAAAAACTGTTTCTCAAAGATTGGATTGGAAGATGGTTTTTAGATCCATATTAATGAAGTGAATGATAGGCTGGTTTATAGATCCATTATTTGGGTTCCACTTCATACGATGCATCATTTCTAAAAACTGTTTCTCAAAGATTGGATTGGAAGATGGTTTTTAGATCCATATTAATGAAGTGATTGATAGGCTGGTTGTTGACTAAGAAGTGAGTTTGTGAGTTGTTTCATAGAATCATAGATCATCCCCGCATAGTATTGTAATCTGGAAAATAATGAATGATTTTTATATCTTATGAAATCCGATATGCACTAATACAAAATTTTTGGATGTTTAAAATTTGCAGTTTTTTCTTACATTCATTTGTATTTATATTTTTGAAAGAATGAAGTGACACTTTTTCCTGTAGATCATGGCGCCATTTTAAAAGAAATTTAAAGTGGAAAACAATGGCATTCTTCTATTAGCAAAATAAAGGGCATTTAAAAAACAACGTGGGACTTTTTTGTGGAAATTTTTCACAGTAAACATCTTGACCGCTCATTTATCACCTCTGTTAGTTGCAGTTTCCCAAAACCATGCTAGCCTGGTCAATGTTATGTTTTTCGCCAAACAATCTACCTATGAAGCACTTCCATCACTTGTGTTGAATCTCTTAATACCATTACTGTAAGTGGAAATGCTGCTGCAACTGTCTTTCATTATTTTTTACAGGATGAATTACGTCAACAAAAAGAGGAGGAAATGGATGATTACTGTTCACAGGTACTCTAAAATTGATTTAGGTGTGAGGATATTTCCTGAACTTCCTAAAATAGTGTGATTATCCTTCTAGAATAGATTTATTGAACAACATTTTCTTGAGTTTTGTTTTATAAAACTATGTGATGCTAAGGATTTTCAGTATAGTCTTCCAGTAAGAAGTTTGCTATGTGTTTACATCACTGATAAGCTGCCACTAAGTAAAGCTATCTTTAGCTCAAGCAAGCATGCGATTGTTTTCTGGTGTAGGTTCCTGTTCGACATTTGGTTTTCATGGTTCATGGTATTGGGCAAAGGTTGCAGAAGTCTAATTTGGTGGATGATGTTGGAGAGTTCCGTCATATAACTGCAAGTGTTGCTGAAAGGCACCTTACATTTCACCAACTTGCTACTCAAAGAGTACTTTATATTCCTTGCCAGGTATATGGTGCACTTTCATTGTTCATAACCTCTGTTATTCCTTGCTACATATTGATTGTTCCCTTTGCTCTAACCGCCATTCTTGATTACTTTCTTCTGGATTATTGTTCTCTACTGGTTTTTTTCCTTTTCTCTTTTACAGCAATAAATACATGTGCTGAATTTCTTGGAATTATTTATGAATGAAAAATCTAAATTTGGTTGATATTTTGGTCGATAGACGGACTTCATATCACATCTAGTACTTAGGCATAAAACTTTTGGCAGTATTTATGTGTATAATCTTGACAAAGCTATAATCTCAATCAAGCGTTTGTGTGATTGTTTCACACTGTGTCTATTGACCTTCAACAAAAAATTCATTTCAAGGCTAGTCTAGTCTTATCAAAGAGGAAGAATATATTGAACACCTATTGGTAGATCTTTGACAAAATAAGAATGATGTCGCATTATTCAGTTCCCTTCCTATTTCTCCTTAAGTTCCAGGTTGAGGAGGGGATTCTTTCAACTTATACTGTTTCTTTACAAATCTCGGTTTCATTAAACTTTAGTTTGGCCACTTGAAATAGAGTTCATACAGATGACAGGGAACCACGAACTGATTGGTGAAAATCTGAACTATTCCAACTTTATGAAATTTCTTGGCTGCACCTTATTATTGGACCCTAAAGATACGATAATTACTATTTAAAAAAAAATAACATATTGTTCATGATTAATTGTTTGAGATCCTCTGGGTTAATTTACCCTGGAGAGTGGGGAGATTCTCTTATGAAAGTAGCAGTTGCTCTTTTGTTTTATGTTTTACTTAGTTTGCTTGTAGTACCATCCTGGTGCTTATGAGAGACAATGTTCCTTATATTATTACTTCACCTTTAAGGGATGGCTTGATCGTTGTACTGCTAGTTGTTAGCATTACAATTTGTTTGTTTCTTATCATAATAATAAAATTTAGCCGTTAACAGTGGAGGAAGGGATTGACTCTGGGTGGAGAAGCTGCAGTTGAAAAAATTACTTTGGATGGTGTGCGAGGGCTACGTACGATGTTGAGTGCAACTGTTCATGATGTTCTGTACTATATGAGCCCTATCTACTGTCAGGAGATAATCGATTCGGTAACCCCTATTTGATCTCTTTTTTATTCTTTTGGAGTGCCTTCATTTTCTTTTTCTAGATATGTTGGTTACTTAGTTTCTTCCTTTCTTTTTTCCTTCTTGTTTTAATTTCCTTTTATTGCACATGGGATTGTTCCTCAATCTTATGTCATAACTTCTGTAGAATTAGATTTTCTGTTTCTAATAAGATATGAGTGTATAAGTTTTTTGCTATTCTCTAGCTAGTGTATATAAGTTCCTTCATTGCATCAGTTTAGCATATATATTTTTAGCTAGTGTATATAAGTTCCTATCCAAACATATCCATCCAACTGAGCTGTCTAATAGTGATCCGAATCTTACAGGTTTCAATTTATGGCCACTCTCTGGGTAGTGTTCTATCTTATGACATCCTTTGTCATCAAGAGAATTTGTGCTCGCCCTTCCCAATGGAGTGGATGTACAACGAACACAAAAGAAATAATGCTCCCATTTCTATGAGGAGTAACTTAACAGCTATTAACAGTCCCATATCAAATTCTAGGGATGAAAACTCAGAGAACGATTTAAGTGAGAACACGGTTGGTCCTCTGTATTGTCCAGATCTTGTAGAAGAACATATTGAGGGAACTTCCAATCCACTGGGGCCTCCTGCTTCATCGGACTCTGATGCATCCTCTACAACTGATACTGGCTACCAGCATATGAGTAGGGCCTCATCATTGGATGGAAATACTGATGATATTTTTCAAAGTTCATATGACATGGAATTCAATAAAAATGACCCCAGTACCATGTCAACTGATGCCACGGAAAGAACTGATAATTCTTCTAGTAGTAAAGCTGAAAAGACTAAATTACTGTTGGATGAGGTAGTTCATGATGACTTATCTTTGTGGTGTTTGTCCTTGTATCTTCCTAAGCATCTCACCATAGTAACTTGTCCCTCAGTTAAATCTGCTAAAAGCAAAAGTTAAAGAACTTGAAGCTGATTGTGGTGGCAAAGGTATGGAGATGCAGTCTCAAATGCTAGTTTTGGCATGCACTAGTTCGTCGTAAATATACGTGTTTAGATATTTACTCATGTCTACAGAAGTAGACCAACATAATCCATGAAGTGCTACACCCCTCAAATCAGATATACAAAATTAGAGTTCATGGTAATTTCTTCTCTCTTCCATTTCTGGATGTTGGCTTTGATGATATTGTTCAGTACAGCTGTTTAAATTAGGTACAGAAATGTGTTAGTCATAAGTGCTGCATACTGAAGATCCACTATTGTTGTTCGTCTCTGTTATAATTTTGAATCTTCTTAGTTTCTGCATATCTCGTATAAACCCTCTTCTAAAACATCCTGATCATCTTCTACTTAAATGTTTTATGAATTTCATATATTGAAATAGTATACATTGCTTTGATGTCAGGTGGATACATTCTTTGCTGTTGGATCTCCTCTTGGGGTTTTTCTCTCTCTTCGTAATGTTCGTATTGGGATTGGTAATGGCTGAAGTTTTCTAACGTGCCTATATTCCTTCCTCTCCTCGTGTGCCTCTTCTTTCATAAAGTGTGTGAGGCATCCTTAAGCATGGGATGAGCATCATGGAAACTTTCGTTGTTAGTCATTATTACATACTAATCAGTTGGATTTGAATATAGTTGACTAGAATCTTTTGTTGTTTGGGTTTCTAGGCAAAGGGAAAGAGTATAAATGAAGAGATGCCGGCATGTCGGCAAATGTTCAACATCTTTCATCCTTTTGATCCTGTAGCATATAGGTCAGTCTTCTACACTTCCAATCAGAATCTTGTAACTAATTGTATTTGAAAAAAACCTCATTTTCATGCATTACCTTTTTTTTTTCCACATAGAATTGAACCACTTATCTGTGAAGAGTTTATGCACAACCGTCCTGTCATTATTCCTTACCACAGGGGTGGGAAACGGTTACATATTCTATATAAGGTAAGGGACTATTTTCTTGAATACTGTGGGTTAATCACTCCCTGTTTATGTTTCTCATATTAAGTCAAAACAGGAATTTAAAGAAGGGTTGGCTATGTATTCTCTGGCTGTAAGGAATCACCTCAACACTGCTAGGGTAGGTGACTATGATTTTCTTACTCCTCTTCTGTCTGTCTCTCTCTCAAATATTAAAGCAATTCTTTTCCTGTATTGTTTTTGGTGTTGGATTGTTTTTTCATATGAACTACTGCACAATTGCAAAATGCTGGCATTCAATCCTATCAGGGCCCATCTTCCTTCTATCTTTTGCTTATTCCTTACAGTTAAAAGAAACATAAAGAACATTCCTTTTCAGCTCATATTAAGAACAACTCTGTGCTCCAACGTTTAAAAGTGTTAGCTCCACTCGCCCCGGTTTATAAGGAGAGGATACCCTCACTATTATAAAGTGGCTCCTATTATAACCGATCAATGTGGAACATATAACTAAATGCAGTGTTTGCAAGTAGCTTTGCATGATTTTCTAACTATGATGCTGTGACAAGCTATCTACTAAATACTATATTCCAGGCACCCTATCAACATATGTGTATATGTGAAGCACACATACTTGATTTCTTCTTCTGCTTATATTTTCTTCCAATAGGTTAAAGTGCTGACACTATGTGAATCAAACAGTGACGGGGAGCAGGATGGTAAGTGCTCTTCGGCTTTCCGGTTGTCTGCTCCTCCTATCCAGATTGAAATCATTTCTTTTTTCGGTCCTTGAGTTTCTGCAATGTTTTGTGCAGAGGAATCCGAAAGTATCCATGGCAAGGAGAGATCATATGGCTCAATTATGATGGAAAGACTGACGGGTGAAGACGCGCGTCTTGATCATGTTTTGCAAGTATGGGCCTCTCACTCTAAATCACAATGTTCAATCTGAAAATCTCAATGCATGGTATGTATGATTCCCTTACCTTCTTTACTAATGCAGGATAAAACATTTCGCCATCCTTACGTATCAGCCATTGGCGCGCATACGTAAGCTACAGCTCCACCACCACTCTTTTCTGATTCAAACCTTTCTCTGTCACTGCATCTGGTTTCTTAGCTCTTTGGTGATTGATCATTGGCAGAAACTACTGGAGAGATCACGACAAGGCGCTGTTCATGTTGAAGCATCTGTACAGGGACATACCGGAGGAAGCAGACTTGATTGGGGATGTAGAAGGCAGCAGCAGCAAGGCCAGGAAGGGTTGGTGTAATCCGCGGGAGGTGCTTGATGAAGAACTTCCTCTCACCTTCGCTGATAGTGTCTTCATGAAGCATTTCTCCTACAAAGTCAAGAAAAACTCCAAAAACTGATTGATTTAATTCATCACTTTAGAGAAGAGTGACCAGTTATGAAATTGTTTAGTTCTTTAATTGAAGCATCTAATGAATAAAAATTTGTTGAGTTTTGTAACTTTTTGGCATATTCTAGCTATGTTTATACAAAATGTCGTTTTGAAAAGAAAAAAGAAAATCACAACTCAAATACTTAAAAGCAAGCATTAAAAAGATGGTAAATATTTGAAACCCAGACAATATCCATAAAAACTTTCTAATATATACCCAGATAAAGAAAAGATCATGCATGCCAAAGAAAGGGCAATACCATGAACAGCAATCTTTAGATGTTAAAATAGACAGTTTCGCATTCCCCTTTCTCAAGATTTGGAGGCTTTCTGTTTGGCCTTTTCAATGAGAGGTCTCAACTGCTTCTTCTCAGCAAGAATCTTCAAGAAGTTGAAGAGGAAGGGTATGTAATTGTGTTTTCGGCGAATGTTTTCAGTTCTCCATTTCTTGAACTTCTCCTCCTCCATCACTATCTTCTCAGTCGCAGCTTCAATCCCAGCGTTTATTTCTGAAAGGGACATGTTCAGCGCTTCCACGCTGCTGCTGTCCACCATTCTCTCTGACTGCAAAGCGCCGAGCTGCTGGAGGATTCGTTCCCTCTTCTTCTGGAGTTCCTTGAGCTCAGCTGTGTAGATCTCTTTCCTGTTCTTTATTATTCCCATCAGATTGAACCTTATTTCACTTTGGGAATACCTCTCAATGCGCTCTTGAATCACTGGCTGTACCATGCTCAACCACTCCATATCACCTTGCCCCCAAGGGCATGGCCCCAGGCTAATAGGTCCCTCTTTCAGCCCATCAAGCTCGTAAAGTACCCCATCAACCGGTATATAGCTTATGAAGTGATATATGTCGTCATCTTTTTCAGTTGCTGCTCTCTGCTCTTCAGGTATAAAGGGCTCAGGTCTTGCAAAACTGTTGTGTGCTGCGCGGATTGCTTCACTGTTGTTGATAGCCAAACCCTTGAGCTCGGGAGGGAAGTTTTTTGAGAATTCCTTCAGCGCTGATAACTCTGGCCCAATATCAACATCAGGACTGTTCATCAGAATTGACAGGATTGCTTGGGTTGCACAGGCATTATTTATAACCTGCAATCATCAAGATTTAAGCACTTCAAAACTTTTGTAAATTGGACTGACTGAGGTTCTGGTTATGGATATTAACCTGGCTGGCAAAAAACAAGTTCGGGTTTGGGTCCTTTATTACAAGGCGGTCATCCTTTTCTCCCGGACGCCATTTGAAGAGGAAAATTAGCCCATACACTGGCCTGTACATAAAAAAGAGAGAAAATGAGACCAAAGCCAATTTAAGCAAAAGCATGACTTATAACAGAGGGTGAGGAAAAGAAAATCATTATACTGAGAGACAACAAAGTGATATGGATGAAATATACCTAAGATTATCTAGTGAATCGAGATCCAATGAATACAGCTCCTCGACCTGTTTGAACATAGTAATTGAAATAGATAGGTGACCATTGCTAAAGACAATAATTACAAAAGTGAAGACAGACAGCATTGGAAGTTGCTTCAACTGAATGAACAAAATATATTGAACGTTGGGAAAAAATCAACAGCCACAAATATGAATGCGAAACCCATATAATTACACCACCGACCAGGCCCATATGTACATTAGCAGAATAGTACCTGAACGCCTTTAACTTGCATCTGCTGGATAAGTTCAGTGAAAACACCTGTAGTGCAGGAATAAACTTAATACACTACATGTAACACAAGGCCTGTTCAAAAGAAATTCACGAACACAATACATGGAGAAAGTGCTTTGTTTCTGACCAGTGCTAATAGCTCATGAATGTGGTCAAGTAACTCAAACATAAGAGGAGATACAAATAACACACATTAATATGCATCTGTATGCTGCAAAAGAAACTCACATAATTTACAAAATTGAATTGAAGAAAATGAGCCAAAATAGCTACATAGAAGTTTATTTGTTGAGGAAGCTACATAAAAGCTTGTTGGAAACACTCAATTCTGCAGATAGGACATCCATATTAGGATGGTTGCACCACCTTGGCGTCCTCTGAGTGAGCCTTTACTTACAAAAGAAGGGTAGTTTTTCAACCTAGCTTCATTGAAGAACATATTGCCCTTCATGATACAAATATGTATGTCACAGAATATCTGTTCCTGCCATGACAAAATCTCAGTTCCCTATTTCATGACAAAGACATGGAAGTCTGTCATGAGCTTTACAAGAATCTCCAACCATCAATACAATAACAAAGTAAGTATTGTAACACAAGCTGGAGATATTCAACAGTAACTTCAGCATCACAAAATTCAGTAGGGGTGTGAGAATTACAAGCATCAAAATGAATTTTGCAGACAACTGTCAAGTAATAGATTTTGGACTCTAGCATTTAAGCTAGAAGCACGTTGCCTTCAGTTGTCAAGGCCTAGGTAAAAGAGGTTCACAAACATTAGGCTACTTACTTGTCATACTAGCTCTAGCACATGACAGAAACTGTGTCTGCAGCTTCACCCACCCAGCCCAAAAAACTCAGAAAACAAACTGTAAATTCTTTTTCTTTCGCCTAACAAATTCGTGTAGAGATGAGCATAAATAATTCCTCTTTGCAACAACATATGACCACACATCATACCGCCATTATACTCACTTTCCATCATATTTTCTGGCATGTAAGATTACTTACTGAAGTACAAAGCACAAACACACACCAACAAAATAATGATCTCGAACACTGAACTGCCGGAAAAAAAAACATACCAGGATCCGACTCAATAGTGCACCACGACATATTTTATTTCAAAATCACTGCAAAAAAACAAGAAAAAATAAACAAATTTAAGTAATGGAGGAACACGCAAAATTAGGTAATAGGTATCCAAATATATAATCATCACAACTATCATTCAAGTTCCCGCGCCATGGCTACCATACAATAAACTGCTACAAGCATTCGAATACGCAAAATCAATTCAAAAGGACAAAATTTTACTCAAAGCTGAAAATCAGCCAACTCGTGCTCCGTGATTTTATTGGGAATTCGTTTCAATAGAAATCCAAGCAATGTGATTCTGGAAAATTGGATAAAAACGAACGTACCAAAAAATATCTTCAGCGGCGGAACGAAGCGGTGGCTCAGCGGCGACAGCGAGTTTTTCTCCCTCAGAAATTATATGGGTTTTTAGTGGAGATGTGAGAAGTTGCTACCATCATCAAGACGGGTTCGGTCGATGGATCCTGGGTTTCAGGGCCGGTCCGGGTCGGGCGGAATTTTCTCGCTAATAGGATCTATCTAAACAATTTTTTTCCTTATTATTTATTTTCTGCTTTTTTACTTATAATTAAAAAAAAATTGAGTGAATACTTATCATTTTAAATTACTAAGAAATAATAATTTGTTTTTGGTGTATTAAATAAACAGTCTTGCCAAATGCCAATTAGACAATGTCATTTCCACGAAAAGTAATGAATATCTAATCTATATATATCAGAGAAGTAATTAAAAAAAAAGTGGAAAAATAGCAATTATTTTATTTTTTAAATACATTATTATTTAATTAATTAGTTGTTAATGAATACTAATTATTGTTTATTACAAATAATTTTGTCCAACACATATGTCATGTTTTATTTTCAATTTTCATATCTTATAAGTATTATTTATATATTTTAAACGAAATTCATACATTTTTTATATCAATATCTAATAATATATAGCAATATGAATACTTTATAATAAACTTATAGTATATCATGGATGCGAGACTGAAAAATGTAGACATTTACTAGTTATGTATGAAGTGTTGTTGGATAAAAAATATAAAAGATGGGATGGACTAGTTCAAGGAGTAAGGGTAAATATTTTTCTTTTTTTTTTCTTCTCTAGTTGATTAATAATAATATTGATGATAATGTTTCTTTCTTCCTACAGTGGGAGTCACAGTGGAGAAAGAGAAAGATTGATTGGTACATTGATTGTAAGAACTCTAGGGATATCTCAATATGACATTTCAATGCAAGTAGGTTTCTTTCGAGCACATAAATATGTTATAATGTGATCACATTGAGTTCAATCCATTATGTTCTTAAAAAATATAATACAATACACGAGATGCCATATGATACATCAAATATTTTAGTATGCAAAATACATTATGTTGAAAAATATGTTTATGTTTAAATAAAATGATATTTTTGCAATTATTATTTCATTGCAAAAAAACGTGTGCAAGCTCTTTTGGAAAATTGATTCAATATTTTTATTAAAAATTCAATTACATATAGTTATATTCATAAATGATTTAATTTTAAGATTGTTAAACTTTACATAAGTGAAATTATGTAGCGAATCAATTTTAGGTTTTAAAAATTGCAAAAGTTATTGAAACAAACAACATCTTCGTTGGTTATAAATCTAAGTAAAGTAAGAAAGCGTTACCACATTGTCGTTGATTCTTAACAGTAGTCACTGCTCCTAACTCCCACCAATCCATACACCGAGGAAGGTCTTGATCACGGCGTAAGACAGAGAAACATCTTTTGAACAATCTTGGTTTTGTGATGCTTGTGCAACGTAACACCTACCCCTCAGATTCGATGTCAGGACCTGCAGTCTGATGCACCCCAACCACTCTCCAATTGGACAACCCCTTCTCCCATTTGGTTGGTTGTTGGCAAGGGGGATCGAACACCCCACTTACCATTTAACACCAAACCTTAAAGGTTGATGTTAACCAGTTGAGCTGCTTTTTTGTAACACCTACCCCTCGGGTGCGCTGTCAGGGTCTGCAGTCTGATGCACCTCAACCACTCTCTAGTTGGACAACACCTTCTCCCAACTGGATGGTTGTTGGAAAGCGGGGATCGAACCCACGACTTGCCATTTAACATCAAACCCTAAGGGTTGATATTAACCGGTTGATCTTGGTGTTAAAGGGTATGTGGGATGTTCGATCCCCCTTGCCAACAACCAGCCAGTTGGGAGAAGGGGTTGTCCAACTGGAAAGTGGTTGGGGTGAATCGGACTGAAGGCCCTGACATCGAACTCGAGGGGTAGGTGTTACATATATTTAATACACACGCTTTGAGCACACAATCACACACACAAGATAAATAGATCAAATTAATAAATAAATTACAAATTTTTCTTTCCTTAAAATAATTGTCTTGTTAGGGACAAGTTGGCCCTTTTATGCGGTAGAAGGAATCAATGCGATCAAAAGAGGCGAATTTTTAACACTCTTTGTTCAAGAATTAGTGGACTGCATTGGGCCTATGAGCTATTGTAAAGGTAGTTATGTGACAGATGCATTTCGTTATATAATACAAAATAATAATCTTAATTTAGAGAAGGAGTATCCATATCATGGATGCGAGACTGAAAAAAATGTAGACGTGTACTAGCTATGTATGAAGTGTTGTGGGATAAAAAATATAAAAGATGGGATGGACTAGTTCAAGGAGTAAGGGTAAATATATATATATATTTTTTTCTCTAGTTGATTAATAATAATATTGATGATAATGTTTCTTTCTTCCTATAGTGGGAGTCACAATGGAGAAAGGGAAAGATTGATTCGTACATTGATTGTAAGAACTGTAGTGATATCTCAATATGGCATTTCAGTGCAAGTATGTTTCTTTCGAGCACATAAATATGTTATAATGTGATCACAATGAGTTCAATCCATTATGCTCTTAAAAAATATAATACAAGACACGAGATGCCATATGATACATCAAATGTTTTAGCATGCAAAATACTTTATGTTGAAAAATATGTTTATGTTGAAATAAAATGATATTTTTGCAATTATTATTTCATTGCAAAAAAACGTGTGCATGCTCTTTTGGAAATTTGATTCGATATTTTTATTAAAAATTCAATTACATGTAGTTATATTCATAAATGATTTAATTTTAAGATTGTTAAACTTTACATAAGTGAAATTATGTAGCGAATCAATTTTAGGTTTTAAAAATTGCAAAAGTTATTGAAACAAACAACATCTTCGTTGGTTATAAATCTAAGTAAAGTAAAAAAGCGTTACCACATTGTCGTTGATCCTTAACAGCAGTCACTGCTCCTAACTCCCACCAATCCATACACCGAGGAAGGTCTCGATCACGGCGTAAGACAGAGAAACATATTTTGAACAATCATGGTTTTGTGATGCTTGTGCAACGTAACACCTACCCCTCGGATCCAATGTCAATGCCTGCAGTCTGATGCACTCCAACCACTCTCCAGTTGGACAACCCCTTCTCCCATTTGGTTGGTTGTTGGCAAGGGGGATCGAACACTCCACTTTCCCTTTAACACCAAACCTTAAGGGTTGATGTTAACCAGTTGAGCTGCTTTTTTGTAACACCTACCCCTCGGGTCCGCTGTTAGGGTCTGCAGTCCGATGCACCCCAACCACTCTCCAATTGGACAACACCTTCTCCCAACTGGATGGTTGTTGGAAAGCGGGTATCGAACCCACGACTTGCCCTTTAACACCGAACCCTAAGGGTTGATGTTAATGATGGGTTTTTGTATACTGAAAATATTTATTACAATGAGTATACAACGGTTTATTTCTCATATCTGTTAACAATCTTACATGTATGAACAATGGTATCCTCTTGTCTCACCGATAGGGACGATCATACGGCGTGTTGTAGATCGCAGAAGACAGTATGATCACTTGACCTAGTGAGACATAAAGCTGATCACAGCCGAGACAATGTATGAGGATACGTCTGTCCGGATGGCTGTGGCATTGTCGGAATAAGTAGTCTGTCTTGGTTATTTGACATGCTGGTATGCAGAGGTGGCGTATTGATGGACCACAGTGAGATATATTTGTCTGTCTGACATCAGCGAATAAAAGATCTCGTCATATTGATTGAGTCCAAACCCTAACAAAGGTTCAGGGGTTTGCACGGGTTGACTGTTTTTTGACTTGCCATGGTGGAGAGCCTGAGTAACGTGTTCGTATATCCGCATCTTGGGTAACAGCAGTTCGTGTAGTACCGCCTGAGACTGAACTTAGGTAACCATATCCGAGTAATAGGATGGGGACATTCCCTGAGGAGCTCAATAACATTCATCGTGCCAAAGTCCTGCAGGCTGATTAAGTTCAGGCACGAGTGATAAGGTTTGAGTGGTACTACTCAGGAATTATAAGATATTAATTAATTGTAGTTAGAGATTGTCAGAGGCTTGGATTAATTAATGGATGTCCGGTAACCTTAAATATGGGGATTCTCAATTAATACAACCCGTTCTCATAACGTGGTAATAAAGGGGTAGGTCAGTATTAATTCTGTGGTGAAAAAGAATTAATATTAATTAATTAATTGTGTCCTGGGTTGTGGACATGAGAATTAATTAATTTATAGGCCCACTTTATTATTTACATTAGGTCCCAGGTCTGGCCCAATAAGTGTGCTGAATTGAGCCCAGGAGCCCATCAGGGTTTACAACCCTAGGTCTATAAATAGACAGCTCTCTCTCATAAGTTGTAACACAGTTGAAAAACCCTAAACCTAAGAGAGAGAGGGGGCGCCGTTTTTTAGAAGAGAAAGGAGGAGAATTTTCGAATTCTGGTCCTGCTCAAGCCACAGATCTACGGAGTCCTCACCAGTAGTAGATCTGATCAGCACCGGAACACAGATCTGAAGATCTAATCTGGAGAACAGATTCCTCTTTTCCTCTCCCTTTTGTTTTCGATTTTCTCTAAGAAATTAGGTCACTAATTTCAGTTTCCGCAGATTAAATTGGATCGCGTGGTTGAATTGGATTTTGGAATTCAAACGCGAAAGATCGGTTCAGACTCGACGGAGTTACGGTAAACCCTAAAATCCACAATTCTTTGTATTAAATTCATAGGAGCATGCTAGGGTTTTGAGAATTTGAATTATGAGCAATATCCATAGACCGATCCGGTTCAGTTTTGTTTTGGTGATTCGGTTCACGTTAAAACCCTACAATTGGTATCAGAGCCAGGTTTCTGATTTATGGCTCTGTTGTTCATAATTAAATTCGATATGCATGTATGAATTTATTGTTTTGTGGATGTTTGATTTTTGTTCCTCGTGGCAACCCGTTGATTCAGCCCGCGGTGGTATATCCGTGTAGGGCTGAATTGTTTTTGTAAAATCACGAGAAAATCCGTGATTAGTGTAGATTTGAAAATTGTAATAGAATAGTTGTTCTGTAATTTTCAAATTTTGTAATTGGACGGGTCGAGGACGAAGAATGAAGACGGAGTCGACGCAGGGCCGACGGAGGACGATGGCGGGCGACGGCAGGCGCGGGCGCGGCACGCACGGCAGCGGCAGGCGCGGGGCGTGCGCGCACGGCGCGCGGCGCTGGGCGTGGCCCTGGCCGGCGGCGACGGTTGGTGGTCGGCGGTGGCTTCGGTCGTCATCGGCTGCTGCTGTCCCGTCGCGGTGGCTCGTGTTTTGGTGGTTTGTACAATCCTGTGTAAACCCTAGGGTTTGCATTAGGGTTAGGGCAAATCATCAGATCACAAAGGCCTAAAAATCCAAAAGATTTGGTGTATCCAATTTTGAAGGCCTTGAAGATTTGGAAGATTTGAAAAGATTTGGATTTATCCAAATTAATTCAAAATTCAAATTGTAATAGATAGATTTTATTTTTTTTCTATTTTTGGGGCCACGAGGAATTTTTGTTTGCCTTAATTATCCTCGTATGATATGTGATTTATTTATGTGCGCAATTAAGCATGTGTAGATAATAGGAAAAGCATGTTTTACCTTTTATTATTTACAGCTTTCTAAGCATGCTTATGTGATTAATTTCTTTTCTTGGATTATATTTTGGGAATTTTTGGGCTTGTTTAATTACATGCAAAAATTTGGAAAATATAATGACAAAAGGAAATTATGTGTGCGCATAAAGAAACCTTTTTAAAAAAAATACTAAGCAGATTTTTTAATTAAAATCAATAGACCTCCACAAAGCGGTCCTAGGCTGTAAGTGTATCTCTCGTTCTAGTAAACGTCTACGAGTGTAGCTTGCTAGTTCCTGGAGGTGCATGGGTACGGTTGTTGGGATTTCTAGACAAACAATTTAAATCATGTGAATAGTGGGAGGGCTTTGCGTAAACGTCTACGAGTGTAGCTTGCGTAGACCTCTTTCACAAGTATTCTAGGATTGATTTAAATTATAGATAACAAAAGCTTTAAGGGCTGTGCGGTATGGTTACGTGCCATGCTAAACTGTCTCTTTTGGCCGGAGTTAAATTTGTGGTTAAATTGCTTAGAAGCATCTTAGAATATAATGCAAGAATTGCATCCCTGTTCTTGAGAGATGGCTTGGTCTAAGGTTTTCACTAATTATTAATTTCTAGTGCCAAAAGCATCCTGACATGGTAGTGAAATTAAATGGATTGGGGCTTAAAACCCGCAGTTCTGGTTGAGGGTGACATCGTAAATGTCTACGAGTGTAGCTTGCGGTGGGAACTCTTGGGCAATTTGTGGAAAACATTTGTATTTGATTTATTAAAAGGTTTTCAATGCATTTGTTTTCGAAGTTCAACATGTATGTTCTTATTTAAGATTCTTTATTGTTTCAGATATATCTATGTCTAATGTCATCAATATTCTCGCACAAAACACTCTAACTGGTCCAAACTTCCTGGAATGGAAACGCAATCTTGAATACCTCCTGATTGCAGTAGAACATATGTTCGTTCTGCAAGTACTTCGTCCCATGGTGCCAACTGTTGAGTTCTCTCAAGAGGAAATAGACTATTATAACAAGTGGGAGAAATCGAACAATGTAGTCAAGTGCTATATGATGACCACTATGTCGAAAGTCTTGCAGCAGCAACATCAGCACCATAGGGATGCCTATGACATCATGTTAAGTCTGACGGCGACCTATGGGGAAACTGATAGAGCTGTCAGGTTCAATCTCATGAAAGAAATCATGAGTAAGAAAATGACTGATGGCACCTCAGTAAGAGAGCACGTAGTTACCATGACTCACCTCATGGATGAACTGACAGTGCATGGTGGAGGTATCGACGCTGAGGCTAAGGTCGATATCATACTGAACTCTCTACCCAAGTCCTTTGAGAGTTTTAGACTGAATGTTATCATGAACAAGAAAGAGTATACTCTTAACGAGTTACTCAATGACTTGATGGCAGCTGAATCAGTCATGAACCCTCAGAAGGTTGCCTTGGCCACTTCTGGTAATCTCTCTGTTGTACCGAAAAGTATGAAGCGGAAGAAAGGGATTAAGAAATGGGCCAAGAAGACACCTGTGAAGGATGGTGGGGCTGGGAAAAAGCCTAAGGTGGCGACTGAAAGGGACAGGTGCTTCAGGTGTGGTAAGAAAGGACACTGGAGGAAAGATTGTCAAGCCAACAAAGCTAGACAAGGTATGCCATTTTGCATGTATAACTGTAAGCATGATTAGAGTTAGTTGTTTCTCTTTTAGAGCTGTAAGCACTGACTTGTTGATCATGTTGTTGTACTTTGCAGGGGACCGTGCCGACAAGGCTGGTGAGTGATGGCAAGAAGATACCAAACTGGATGAAGGCAACGTTTTATGATGGAGCTTCATGGAGTTTTCTTTTCTTTATGTTTTGATGAATAAAGTACATTTGAGAGTTTATTTGTGGGCCGTGGTTTATCGGCAGGACAAATTTTATCAACTTTCTATGGATGTTTGTTATTTGTGATTTCAATCATTGACGATAACAATGTCAGTCATTATGTAATGTTGATTCATACTCTTTATATTACTTCGATCAAATATGTCCTTTATATTGCATGTAATTCATCCGTAATTGATAATCCTAGGAAGAGAAAACTTACTTCTTCTGATGAGGATCTTACATATCTCTGGCACTTGAGACTGGGTCACATCAGCTTGAAGCGGATTCAGAGACTTGTAGATGACGGTACATTGGACCTAGTCCGGGCTGTACCTTATCAAGTCTGTGAATCCTGCATCGAGGGCAAGATGTCAACTAGGCCTTTCAAGGCTAGTCAGTCTCGAGCAGAGGAAGTGTTGGAATTGATCCATTCTGACTTATGTGTACCGATGTCCACTCAGGCTCGTGGAGGGTACGAGTACTTCGTCACTTTCATTGACGATTACTCAAGGTACGGATACGTTTACCTGCTTCGCTACAAGTTTGAATGCTTTGAGAAATTCAAAGAGTTCAAGGCTGAAGTAGAAAAGAAGGTCGGGAAAACTATCAAGTCACTGCGATCTGACTGCGGTGGCGAATACCTCGGTAACGAGTTCCTGCAATATTTGTTAGAAAATGGGATTACATCCCAGTGGACTGCACCGGGTACTCCCCAGCAAAACGGTGTAGCTGAAAGAAGAAATATGACTCTTCTAGAGATGGTAAGATCAATGATGAGTTATGCAAACTTACCAATTTCGTTTTGGGGCTACGCATTGGAGACAACAGCATACGTACTTAATGTGGTGCCTTCTAAATCAGTTCCTAAGACACCTTCTGAGCTCTTCCTTGGTCGCAAACCTAGTATTTGCAAGTTTAGAGTATGGGGTTGTCCGGCACACGTACTGTCGAAGGAACCTGATAAGTTAGAAAGCAGGTCAAAAGTAATGTTGTTCATAGGGTATCCCAGGCAAACGAAAGGTGGTTACTTTTACTGTCCTGAGAGTCAACGAGTCGTTGTTAGCACCAACGCTAGATTCTTGGAGGACGAGTATGTGAGTAATCACAGGTCAAGGAGTGATATCGTTCTTCAAGAAATTGAAAACGAGAATGCAATTCCAAGGGAAAGGGAACATGTAGATGTGGGTGCACCTGTGAGAGGTACAACACCACAGACACGTTCTTCAGTGCAAGGTGCAGGACCACAAATCACTGCACCTACTACTGACATGGCACTGATGCCTCGTCGTAGTGGGAGAGTTATTTTCCAGCCAGAAAGGTACATGTTCATGGGTGAGTCTTCAGACTTGAGCCCGGAAGACGGACATGAGGACTCTGACCCACTAACTTACGAAGAGGCAGTGCAGGACAAGTGTTGGTCCCAATTTATCAGGGTATAACTTGGCAGCGGAAAATGTGTTAGTTCGTTTCTTGCACTCTGCTGGTTACTCAGCTGACTGGGACCTTGTCAGCTGGTAAGTCAACTGGCACTATGAGTACTCAGCTGACTGGCGACTGGCTGATCAGCTGGTAGCTCAAGACTTGGAATATTTTAAGCCTAGTTTGCACAGTTATCAGTTTTCAGATATACACCAGCACTTGAGTGCTGGGTTTCAAATACAAATTTAAATACTGAAAGCAGATAAAGGCAAAGGATTTTTATAGTGGTTCGATCAACTGATCTACGTCCACTCTCCAGTCGACTCACTGGAAATTCACTAAAAAGCAATCAGGTACAAAGAGTCCTACGATCTATCTCCAGCTGGTAGATGCCCCGTCTACCAGTCCACTGGATCAACCGCTCCCGGTCCTTGTCCTTCTTCAGCTCTCGTTAGATGGATGGAGTGCGAGCACGTCACTTTGATCTCCTCCTCTGACTGGTTGGGTGTTGAGTTCTCCCAAGAACGTAAATCCTCTACGGCAAACTGCCCGTAATAACTCAAGAGCTGGCTGGCTCTAGAGCTGCTATGTTCTTCCTCAGAAAGAGAAAGAACACCAAGCGAGGTCTGTAACTTACAAGCTGGAAGCTTGAAGTCTCGTGTTTGAATAAATCAACACACGGATAGCCTTTAGAGAGGCCTCGAAAGTTGTATGCTTTTACTTGCTTGAGCGTAATAAATTTCAGTCTTTCGGTAGGTGAAGAGTTGGCCAAGAACATTGAATGTTGATGGATCCCAGGTATTTATAGCCGAGGGATCCCATTCAAATATTCTAGCCGTTTGGACACATCCGGAATGGGTCTCTGTCCTCGGATGTACTTCAGACGGCGGCAGGTAGGAATTTCAGGAAAACGCCATACCTGTGTCTGCTTTTTCTGACACAGACCTCTATGTGTCAGAACGGCATTATTTCGTCAGTACGAGGAATCGCAACTGGTGTCTTGAACTGATAGACTTTAAGGATATCCTTCCTTAAAGTCTTACTTTGTCAGTATATTCCTCAGACGAATCTTCTTTTTGTCTCTAAGACTCTGGGAGAACGAATCTTCAATTCTGCTGGTAACCTCCGACTGGTAGAACATACTGGTGATCTTGTGCTGGCAGTCTCTGCTGGTGACTTAGCGCTTGCACAATCTTAGTCTACCAATTTGTCTGATGTTAACCCTTGGAATCTCCCATGACTGGTGGCTTCACCGCTGGTGAATAGTGTCAGCCAGAACACGTATTCTGCTGGTAGGATTTGTCAGCCTCCTGCTGGTAGGATTTGTCAGCCAGTCATTAGCTCTTGACTCCACGCTGATGAACAGTGTCAGCATGGGTCTGTCAGTCGTCTGCTGGTGAAATCCTTCACCAGGTAAGAGATTCTCATGCTGATGAACAGTGTCAGCATGAGTCTTGATCAGCTACGACTTACAACTCAAAAGACCTAAACAGGACTTTACATTTGAGACTAGAGCTATTCTAGAGACAAACTGACGCTGGTTGGACTTAGGATTTGATCCACCAAAACACTTAACCACCAAATCAAAGATCTAAGCTATCAACTGGGGAAGGGAAACTTTGATAATTTTCCCAACAACAAGGATGTTGCCAAATGGCATGTCGCCATGGATTCTGAAATTGAATCCATAACTGCTATGGATGTTTACCAGAAAACTAATTTGCCGGATGGCTTTAGGGCCATAGGGTGCAAATGGGTATACAAAAGAAAGAAAGGGGCGGATGGAAAGATCACGACTTTCAAGGCCAGGCTGGTGGCAAAGGGTTATAGTCAGAAAGAGGGCATTGACTGTGACGAAACCTTTCACCCGTAGCCATGCTCAAATCCATCCGGATACTCCTTGCCATAGCTGCGCATATGGACCTCGAGATCTGGCAGATGGATGTCAAGACCGCTTTTCTAAACGGTTACCTTGAAGAAGGTAGGGACATCTATATGCAGCAACCCGAGGGTTACATAAGAAAGAGCGAAGACCATCTTGTCTGGAAGCTTAGGAAGTCCTTGTATGGACTTAAACAAGCTTCAAGGTCGTGGAACTTACGTTTCAACGATGTGATTAAATCCTATGGATTTGCACAGTTGGAAAACGAAAGTTGTGTTTACCGACTTTGTGTCAGTGGGAGCGTGGTCTTCCTTGCACTATATGTTGATGACATACTCCTATTTGGAAACAACGAGGGAGTGATGTCCGAAATCAAAGTTTGGTTATCCGAACAGTTCCAAATGAAGGATCTGGGTGAAGCTGGCTACATTCTTGGGATTAAGGTCTTACGAGATCGTAAGAGAAGAATGTTGAGCTTGTCCCAGACATCCTATGTGGATACTGTGATAGCCTGGTTCAGCATGCAACTCGCCAAGAAAGGTTTGCTACCTTTCAGACATGGCGTTCGTCTTTCTGGTGGGCAGTGTCCTCAGACACAGCGGGAGAAAGACGAGATGAGTCTTGTACCATACGCCTCGGCGGTGGGTAGTCTCATGTATGCGATGTTGTGTACCAGGCCAGATATCTGTTATGCCGTTGGCATGGTAGCAAGATATCAGTCTAACCCTGGACAGGAGCACTGGACTGCTGTAAAGCACATCCTCAAGTATTTGAAAAGGACTAGGAATTTCTGCCTAGTTTATCAAAGTGAGGATTTGTGCCCTGTGGGTTATACAGACTCAGATTTCCAAGGGGATCAGGATGAGAAGAAATCGACCTCAAGATATGTGTTTACCCTGGGAGGTGGAGCTGTATCTTGGAGGAGCTCAAAGCAGAAATGCATTGCTGACTCCACCATGGAGGCGGAATATGTCGCCGCCTCCGACGCCTCGAAAGAGGGGGTGTGGCTCCGGAACTACCTTTTAGAGTTGGGCGTGATTCCGAGTTTGCCGAGGAGCATAACAATTTATTGTGATAACTCTGGTGCGGTGGCTAACTCAAAGGAACCGCGATCTCACAGGGCAAGCAAACACATAGAGTGAAAGTACCATATCATACGAGAAATCGTATCGAGGGGCGATGTGCTGATTAAGAAGATTGACACTAATGACAATCTTGCTGATCCATTTACAAAGAGCTTGCCGCAGAAAGTTTATGAAAGACATATTCGTGAGCTGGGTCTAAGGTGGATGCCGACCACTGATAGTGGTTAAAGAGACAGCAGACTAGATAGACGGACTGTATACTCTGTAATAGCTTAGTTATGCTTTGAGTATAAGTGGGAGATTGATGGGTTTTTGTATACTGAAAGCATTTATTACAATGAGTATACAACGGTTTATTTCTCCTATCTGTTAACAATCTTACATGTATGAACAATGGTATCCTCTTGTCTCACCAATAGGGACGATCATAAGGCGTGTTGTAGATCGCAGAAGACAGTATGATCACTTGACCTAGTGAGACATAAACCTGATCACGGCCGAGACAGCGTATGAGGATACGTCTATCCGGATGGCTGCGGCATTTTCGGAATAAGTAGTCTGTCTTGGTTACTTGACATGCTGGTACGCAGAGGTGGCGTATTGATGGACCGCAGTGAGATATATCCGTCTGTCTGACATCAGCGAATAAAAGATCTCGTCATATTGATTGAGTCCAAACCCTAACGAAGGTTCAGGGGTTTGCACGGGTTGACTGTTTCTTTGACTTGCCATGGTGGAGAGCCTGAGTAACGTGTTCGTATATCCGCATCTTGGGTAACAGCAGTTCGTGTAGTACCGCCTGAGACTGAACTTAGGTAACCATATCCGAGTAATAGGATGGGGACATTCCCTGAGGAGCTCAATAACATTCATCGTGCCAAAGTCCTGCAGGCTGATTAAGTTCAGGCACGAGTGATAAGGTTTGAGTGGTACTACTCAGGAATTATAAGATATTAATTAATTGTAGCTAGAGCTTGTCAGAGGCTCCGATTAATTAATGGATGTCCGGTAACCTTAAATATGGGGATTCTCAATTAATGCAACCCGTTCTCATAACGTGGTAATAAAGGGGTAGGTCAGTATTAATTATGTGGTGAAAAAGAATTAATATTAATTAATTAATTGCGTCCTGGGTTGTGGACATGAGAATTAATTAATTTATAGGCCCACTTTATTATTTGCATTAGGTCCCAGGTCTGGCCCAATAAGTGTGCTGAATTGAGCCCAGGAGCCCATCAGGGTTTACGACCCTAGGTCTATAAATAGACAGCTCTCTCTCATAAGTTGTAACACAGTTGAAAAACCCTAAACCTAAGAGAGAGAGGGGGCGCCGTTTTTGAGAAGAGAAAGGAGGAGAATTTTCGAATTCTGGTGTTGCTCAAGACACAGATCTACGGAGTCCTCACCAGTAGTAGATCTGATCAGCACCGGGACACAGATATGAAGATCTAATCTGGAGAACAGATTCCTCTTTTCCTCTCCCTTTTGTTTTTGATTTTCTCTAAGAAATTAGGTCACTAATTTCTATTTCCGCAGATTAAATCGGATCGCGTGGTTGAATTGGATTTTGGAATTCAAACGCGAAAGATCGGTTCAGACTCGACGGAGTTACGGTAAACCCTAAAATCCACAATTCTTTGTATTAAATTCATAGGAGCATGCTAGGGTTTTGAGAATTTGAATTATGAGCAATATCCATAGATCGATCCGGTTCAGTTTGGTTTTGGTGATTCGGTTCACGTTAAAACCCTACAGTTAACCTGTTGATCTTGGTGTTAAAGGGTATGTGGGGTGTTCGATCCCCCTTGCCAACAACCAGCCTGTTGGAGAAGGGGTTGTCTAACTGGAAAGTGGTTGGGGTGAATCAGACTGAAGGCCCTAACATCGAACCCGAGGGATAGGTGTTACATATATTTAATACACACGCTTTCAGCACACAATCAAACACACAAGTTAAATAGATTAAATTAATAAATATATTACAAATATTTCTTTCTTTAAAATAATTGTCTTGTTAGGGACAAGTTGGCCCATTTATGCGGTAGAAGGAATCAATGCGATCAAGAGATGCGAACTTTTAACACTTTTTGTTCAAGAATTAGTAGAGTGCATTGGGCCTATGAGCTATTGTAAAGGTGATTATGTGACACATGCATTTCGTTATATAATACAAAATGATGGTCATTAATTTAGAGAAGGAGTATCCATATCATGAATGCGAGACTGAAAAATGTAGACATGTACTAGCTATGTATGAAATGTTGTGGGATAAAAAATATAAAAGATGGGATGGACTAGCTCACGGAGTAAAGGTAAATATTTTCCCTTTTTTTTCTTCTCTAATTGATTAATAATAATATTAATCATAATGTTTCTTTCTTCTTATATTGGGAGTCACAGTGGAGAAAGGGAAAGACTGATTCGTACATTGATTGTAAGAACTCTAGGGATATCTCAATATGGCATTTCAGTGCAAGTATGTTTCTTTCGAGCACATAAATATGTTATAATGTGATCACATTGAGTTCAATCCATTATGCTCATAAAAATATAATACAAGACACGAGATGCCATATGATACATCAAATGTTTTAGCATGCAAAATACTTTTTGTTGGAAAATATGTTTATGTTTAAATAAAATGATATTTTTGCAATTATTATTTCATTGCAAAAAAACGTGTGAATGCTCTTTTGGAAATTTGATTCAATATTTTTATTAAAAATTCAATTACATATAGTTATATTCATAAATTATTTAATTTTAAGATTGTTAAACTTTACATAAGTGAAATTATGTAGCGAATAAATTTTAGGTTTTTAAAATTGCAAAAGTTATTGAAACAAACAACATCTTCGTTGGTTATAAATCTAAGTAAAGTAAGAAAGCGTTACCACATTGTCGTTGATCTTTAACAGTCGTCACTGCTCCTAACTCCTGCCAATCCATACACCGAGGAAGGTCTTGATCGCGACGTAAGACAGAGAAATATCTTTTGAACAATCTTGGTTTTGTGATGCTTGTGCAACGTAACACCTACCCCTCGGATCCGATGTCAGGGCCTGCAGTCTGATGCACCCCAACCACTCTCCAGTTGGACAACCCCTTCTCCCATTTGGTTGGTTGTTTGCAAGGGGGATCAAAGACCCCACTTACCCTTTAACACCAAACCTTAAGGGTTGATGTTAACTAGTTGAGCTGTTTTTTTATAACACCGAACCCTCGGTTCCATGTCAGGGTCTGGAGTCCGATGCACCCCAACCACTCTTCAGTTGGACTACACCTCTTCCCAACTGGCTGGTTGTTGGAAAGCGGGGATCGAACCCACGACTTGCCCTTTAACACCAAACCCTAAGGGTTGATGTTAACCAGTTGATCTTGGTGTTAAAGGGTATGTGGGGTGTTCGGTCCCCCTTGCTATCAACCTGCCAGTTGGGAGAAGGGGTTGTCCAACTGGAAAGTGGTTGGGGTGAATCGGACTGCAGGCCATGACATCGAACCCGAGGGGTAGGTGTTACATATATTTAATACACACGCTTTCAGCACACAATCACACACACAAGTTAAATAGATCAAATTATTAAATAAATTACAAATGTTTCATTCTTTAAAATAATTGTCTTGTTAGTGACAAGTTGGGCCTTTTATGCTGTATAAGGAATCAATGCGATCAAGAGAGACAAACTTTTAACACTCTTTGTTCAAGAATTAGTAGACTGCAAGTCCTATGAGCTATTGTAAAGGTTGTTATGTGACAGATTTATTTTGTTATATAATACAAAATGGTGGTCTTAATTTAGAGAAGGAGTATCCATATCATGAATGCGAGACTGAAAAATGTAGACGTGTACTAGCTTTGTATGAAGTGTTGTGTGATAAAAAATATAAAAGATGAAATGGACTAGCTCACGGAGTGAGGGTAAATATTTCCCCCTTTTTATCTTCTCTAGTTGATTAATAATAATATTGATGATAATGTTTCTTTCTTCCTATAGTGGGAGTCACAGTGGAGAAAGGGAAAGATTGATTCGTACATTGATTGTAAGAACTGTAGGGATATCTCAATATGACATTTCAGTGCAAGTATGTTTCTTTCGAGCACATAGATATGTTATAATGTGATCACATTGAGTTCAATCCATTATGTTCTTAAAAAATATAATACAAGACACGAGATTCCATATGATACATCAAATGTTTTAGCATGCAAAATACTTTATGTTGAAAAATATGTTTATGTTGAAATAAAATGATATTTATGCAATTATTATTTCATTGCAAAAAAACGTGTGCATGCTCTTTTGAAAATTTGATTCAATATTTTAAAAAAAAATTCAATTACATATAGTTATATTCATAAATGATTTAATTTTAAGATTGTTAAACTTTACCAAAGTTAAATTATGTAGCGAATCAATTTTAGGTTTTTAAAATTGCGAAAGTTATTAAAAGATATTGAAACAAACAACATCTTCGTTGGTTATAAATCCAAGTAAAGTAAGAAATCATTACCACATTATCGTTGATCCTTAATAGTCGTCACTGCTCCTAACTCCCGCCAATCCACACATCGAGGAAGTTCTTGATCACGACGTAAGACAGAAAAACATCTTTTGAACAATTTTAGTTTTGTGATGCTTGTGCAACGTAACATCTACCTCTCGGGTCCGATATCAGGGCCTGCAGTCTAATGCACCCCAACCTCTCTCCAGTTGGACAACCCCTTCTCCTAACTTGTTGGTTGTTGGCAAGGGGGATTGAATACCCCACCTACCCTTTAACACCAAACCTGAAGGGTTGATGTTAACCAATTAATTCCAACTGGAGAGTGGTTGGGTTGCATCTGACTGCATGCCCTGACATCAGACCCAGGGGTAGGTGTTACAAAAAACCACCACCCCCTCGAGTCTGATGTCAGGATCTACAGTCCGATGCACCCCAACCACTCTCCAGTTGGACAATCCCTTCTTCCAATTGGCTGGTTGTTGGTAAGGGGGATCGAACACCCCACCTGCCCTTTAACGCCAAACCCTAAGGGTTGATGTTAACTAGTTGATGTGAAGTTGGGGGAAGGGGTTGTCCAACTCGAGAGTGGTTGGGGTGCATCGGACTACAGGCCTTGACATCGTACCCGAGGGGTAGGTGTTACAAAAAAGTGTAACACCTGCCCCTTGCCCTTTTTTGTAACACCTATCTATTGCATTTTTTATAACACCTACCCCTCGAGTCCAATGTAAGGGTCTGCAGTCTGATGCACCCCAACAACTCTCCAATTGGACAACCCCTTCTCCCAACTGTCTGGTTGTTGGCAAGGGGGATCGAACACCCCACCTACCCTTTAACACGAAACCCTAAGGATTGATGTTAACCAGTTGAGCTGCTTTTTGTAATACCTACCCCTTGGGTCCGATGTCGGGGCCTGCAGTCCGATGCACTCCAACCACTCTTCAGTTGGACAACCCCTTCTCCCAACTGGCTGGTTGTTGGCAGCGGGGATCGAACCCTCGACTTGCCCTTTAACACAAAACTCTAAGGGTTGATGTTAACCAGTTGATCTTGGTGTTAAAGGGTAGGTGGGGTGTTCGATCTCCCTTGCCAACAATCAGCCAGTTGGGAGAAGGGGTTGTCCAACTGGAGAGTGGTTGGGGTGCATCGGACTGCAAGCACTGACATCGAACTCGAGGGGTAGGTGTTACATATATTTAATACACACGCTTCCAGCACACAATCACACACTTGTTAAATAGATCAAATTATTAAATAAATTACAAATGTTTCTTTCTTTAAAATAATTGTCTTGTCAGGGACAAGTTAGGCCTTGTATGCGGCTAGTGCGGTAGAAGGAATCAATGCGATCAAGAGAGGCGAACTTTTAACACTCTTTGTTCAAGAATTAGTTGACTGCATTGGGCCTATAAAGGTGGTTATGTGACAGATGCATTTCGTTATATAATACAAAATGGTGGTCTTAATTTAGAGGAGTATCCATTTCATGGATGCCAGACTGAAAAATGTAGACGTGTACTAGTAATGTGTGAAGTGTTGTGGGATAAAAAATATAAAAAATGAGATGGACTAGCTCAAGGAGTAAAGGTAAATATTTTCTTTTTTTTTCTTCTCTAGTTTATTAATAATAATATTGATGATATTCATTGAGAAAAAATAATAAATCAAGTCCATTAGATCTAAAAAAATCAATGGTTGATATTCAAACAAGCAACAACTAAAACACAATCAAGCAACAATTAAAGCACAATCAAGCAACTATCTGAATACAATCAAGCAACCTCATAAACACAATCAAGCATCTTTCTCACTTTTTCATGTTAAGACCTTTCTCACCGGATCCGCATATATATATTATTGTTGATGAATTTCGTAATATTGTAGGGAATATTCACAGGCACAATGTGGAAATATGTTAGCAAACATTATCCGTCAGACCCAATTATTCTCCCGAATCATGCAGTGTTGACCATCGATGATACAGATGATTATTGGATCATAAAAAATAGTTGCGGAGAATAATGGGGAGAAAATAGGTACATGCTCCTTGAGAAGAATACCAAATTCGAGTCAGGGGTGTGCAACATACATTTTGAGCCACATTTTTATCCTCTAATTTTGTAGATGTAAGAGAGTAGATTTTATTGATGTCTGGTGTTTCGAATGACTAATTTATAAGTATTTTATATTTGTCAAACAGGGGCAACACTGCATAAATATTGTTTAGTACTTGGTCAAAAGACTCTTGTTTTGATAGTTCAAGAGAGTTGGTGAGTTTAATAAACCAATCTACTACTACTACTGCTTTCTTTAAGACCTAATCACTTTGAACACAATTTGCTAAAGTTACCAATTAGCAGCTATATTTTTGTGAAATTGCTTCCTATCTTGAAAATGTTTGATTAGTTATTCCTTGCTTGTTGGAAACTAAATTGCTGTCACAACAAAATGGATAATAACGAGATCATTCACATCTAAATTTTCTTTGCCGTAAATGCTGGAGTTGATAGGACAAATTAATTGGGACATGAGAGATATACTCGATCGAGTACTTCTGAACATGGTATATATGGTGGCATGCAGTCATAAATTGAAATAAATTATTGGTGAAAGTAAGGAACTACATAACTTGTAGAATTTTGTATTACTTAAATTTTCAGGTGCAAGTGAAATTCCATTTTTCATGATTTGCTTGTCATTTCAATGATTGGGAGAATGAAACATCTTTTGGACCAATGGATTCATGATTCAAATAAGGGGCATGAGACTTTCCATACCACCTTGCTTAAAGTGCTCATCAACATTAATTTAAGCAACTTCTTAAATATGTACATGTAAATTTTAAAAGTTTGTTTGTATGCATTTACTAATCAATATATAAGAGTTTTACAAGCCAAGATCATAATTTAATACGAATTAATTGCAACAATATTAGTTTCGCTAAATAACATTATTTATCAGTATTATAACCATTCGACAAAGATTATTTCACACGTACATCTTGCTCATCCAACAGGCCAACTCTTAAGTATATACTTACATTCGTACATACATACGCATATGACAACTGCAACTTGCATTCATTTCCATAACATCTAACATGGCATTGTATGCCTTGTGATCATGCTCATACATTATATGGACCGGACCATATCATTTAGTTTAATACACAATTTGAATAGTGAAATCGGATGTTCGACTTAACCGAATTGCTTACATTAATATCGCATTTCATTAATCCATCGCCTTTTATATTTGTCCTTTTTGCCTCTCTCATTTCTCTGCGTTGTTGTCACCTCTCTCTTTTCTCTTCGTCATCACCTCTCTCATTTCATTAATACTCTCATTAATTTTTAAATTCAAACTTTAGTGAGTCTTGTAGTGGAGATAACCATCTCTACCCATTTTCTTTCACAAATAATTATAGCAAAAATATGAAACTCTTGATTTTTTTTCTCATTAAATTTATTTTCCAAATTATCAAATCGGTCGAATCAAATTATTTTAATATGATTTAGTTGGTTTGGTTTGAGAATTAATTTGACCAATTTGATTTGAGGATTTTTCAAATCGTATTATTTAGTTTGATCAATACTTTATCTATCAAACCGATCGAACCAAAATAAATCGTGCACCCCTAATTTGAACCATTGTGAAGGTTTTTGAAATATAATTTGGCAGAAAAAATCTAAAAGCTGGCTTCCAAATTTAAGAGCTAGGTTGTAGAAGAAATTGTGGAGCTAGAAATAAAAAATGTCGGTCATTATATGAATTACATACATTTTTTATTGTTTTTATATGCTACAAATAAAAACATACTAAGACCCGACTCAGGTCGAGTATGAATAGGCTCAAGTTCGATTAAAAAATTCTAAACTCGAGCTGATTCAACGGAGGTCAAGTTTTCAAACTTGATCTTGATTTGGTATATCAAACTCATCCAGCTCGCCTCAGGTCGATCAAGATCGATTTTTAATTTATTTTAAGTTTTAATTAAAAATTAAATTATTTATAATTAAATAAAAAATTTAGGAATAAAAAATTATATTATATTAAGCTCGATAAGGCACGTGAGCCTAAATCGACTCAAGTTTGAATTAAGTTCGAACTTGATAAAACTCACGAGTCTATCAAATTAAGTATCATGAAACTCGAATTTGAGCTCGACTCAATTACTATCGAGTCAATTTCAATTTTTTTTCAAGCTGATTTCGAGTAGCTCGAAAATCGGCTTGATTCATGTTCACCCATAACTCAATAGTGCACCAAGACATATTTTACTACCAATATCAAATTCGGGCCGGTTACGTTTTCTTCAGTTGATGGAATTGGTTCGAGGCCAACCCGAATTTTCTCGGAATGCTTATCAGATCAATCTAATTTTTTTCCTCTTTATATAATTTCAGCTTCTTTACTAAATATTTTAAATTACTAAGAAACAATATATTCAATATTAAATTAATTATAAATGCTCATATACTCACTATAAATACATATTAATGTGCCACGAATTAGGTGAGATTTTTGTTAAATGAATCCTTTTACCAAGTAGACAATGCCATTTCCACAAGAACTAATCCACCTACATCTATTAAGTCACAATTAGACACAAATTATGTAATGATAATCAACGGTAAGACTATAATAATAGACAATTATATTTTCGCACTATTTGAATTTAACTTATGCATTGTCTTTAACAATGGAAAATTTAGAGTTATTGAATTAGCAAATATGCAGCTCGATTAAATGTGAAATTTCATTTATTTTCTCAAAATTATTTTTCATGTGTTTGTTTGATTACAAACAATTAATTTGAGACTTTAATCTGAAACTCATATTTCATTAATGCAATGTGGTGGCGTTTTTACAGCCCTGAGTATTAACAAATTACATCTATTATTTTTAAGATAAATAAATTACATTTTTTATTAATTATTTATTGCTAACATATTACTGCATCCGTCCCTTGGCATTAATCTCATTTTCCATTTTCGTCTGTCCCACGAAATTAGTCTCGTTTCTTAAAATGGAAAAAAATCTTCTCACACCAATAAAATATTAATTTCATAACGCTCGCAAATATTGGTAACTGTGTCAAACTAAAAAAACAAATGACACTAATGACAAAAGACGGAGGGAGTATAATCTATGTAGTGTAAATAGAGATATTTACTCTACATAAAGAGTGAATTCGATGTTAAAATTTAGTTTATATTAAATAAAAATAAATGTAGGTATATATAAAAAATAAATAGTTAAGATTAATAATTTTTTCAAAATTTCATACTTAATTACTTAACCGCAGAAAATAATAATAATAATTTATATTGTTATTAGAGGAAATAATTTTAACTAGCCAAGTTTTATAACTACATGCACAAAATAGCCACCCTTATGAAAAACTACACAAAATAGCCAAATTGTACTTTGTCTGTCATATATGTCTTAGTCCACCAATCAATTTTTTCGGTTTCTGTGTAAACCCTAACAGAATTATTTTTTTATTATTAAATATTTAGGGTTTCATTTAAAAAGTAATAATAAACCAATAAAATATTAGGGAATATATACTCAGCTTGATTTCGGCATTTTCCAGCTTGATTTCGGCATTTTCATCTTGATTTCGTCATTTTCAATATTTTGAGCTTGAGTTCGATAATTTTGCATTTAAATTGGGATTTAACTCAGAAGGAATTGGGCTTGAATTCAAAAAAAAGAGCTAGATCTCGGTGAAATGAGCTTAATTTCGACAATAAATTAAAAAATGCAAATTCGAACTCCTTTTTAGATATTAAATTACATTACATGTATTGAAAACAAATTTCTCATTTGCGAAGCACGGGTATTTTGAATTGAAATCATGCAAATCACAAGTATTTGGAATTGAGATGTGAGATATAAATAAGCATTCAAATATGAGATTTGTTGTTCACACATATTGCAATACGTACAATAAAATTTGTAAAAATGTAACAAATTAATTAGGCGGAATTCTTTCCGGACAAGCACGTTTTGTGTGACTTGATGATCCACAAATACTACATTTTTTTGGTGCTCGTCGTCTACTAGTCGATGTTTGTCCCGCCTCTGCTCCCGAAGGACGACGACTATTTCTTGGTCGACCGGCTTGGCGATTGACGATGGGTGGCAAAACAACACATGCTTGTGCCTCTGGTGATACAATCCACTCATCTCTTGGAGGAAGAGGGTGTACAGTTCCTCCATAAGTTTCTCGCCAGTTTGAAGTCTTGTAGTACTCCCAAACATAGTGGTACACACCTAAACCCTTGAAGCTGCAACAATAATAATTAAAAACTTGATCGTTATGAATGAAAGTTTAATTCTATCGACATATTTTACTAACCGAATTGCAGCAATAGCATGTGAACATGGAATGAGATCCATCTGAAACTCCCGGCAGTCGCATAAGCTGTCTTGAAGATCCACCTTCCAAGTTTTATCATTGTATTTGACTTTGAAATGATATTCAGAAACAGATGAAACCGTGTACCTATGTGAAATATCCGCCAATGGAGTCATTTTGGCCACGACTTCCTCAGTCAAGTCATCGTCTCTTGCAAACGCCTTAGCTCGCCGTTCATCGAACCATTTTTCGACAATGTGTCTATATAGCTCAATAATGGAACAGATTGGTAGACGTCTAGCATCTAATAACCTGGAGTTGAACACTTCTGCTGCATTCGATGTCATGAAGCTATAACGGCGAATCGGACATTTAGACCTAGCCCACTTTTCAGGCCCCACTGTCATGAGTTTGTTGTATGCAATGGGGCAATGATGTTGAATCTGGTCCATTGCCTTCTGATAGACGATAGAACGGTATGCATAGGCAGCCTTGTGGTATAACTTCATGATAGTTGAATTGAAGGTTGTCAACTTATTTTGAATATGATAACCACATAAGGCATGCGTCGCCTCTGGATAAACTGAGCTTACTGATGCGGTAAAAGTTCAATCACAATAAACTCTCAACCACACTCAAG